>QWZN01000153.1:0-83479 GCA_003693225.1 Venturia aucupariae | reverse complement strand
ATATAGTATTATATTCGCTAGAAAGACTAGGGCCTAGAATATAATTCCTAGGAACTAGAATAAAATATTAAGAATACTAGAGAAGTTATTCGCGTATTCGAAGAGATAAAGAAGCGTAGGCGTAGCGGATAAGGAAAGTATACCAATATTATTATACCTATACTAAATAGGATTATAATAAATATTAATACTAATTTCCTTAGAAGCTACGGCGTAAAGAATAGAAGTAGTAAGTATCGCGTATAGCAAAAGCAACTAATATATAAGTAAGGCTACGGTCTACCTAAATATATAGATTCTAAGATCCTAAGATTCTAGAAGAACCTAGGAAAAAGTGCAACGAGTAGGTATAGTAAAGAATAGAAACCTACTACTTATTACCCGCTAAGGGTAGGCTTAGTAATAACAAAATTTATAATAGGAAGTTTATAATTATATTATAAGAGACTTGTAATCAAGAAGTAATATTTTATTATTCTATAGACTAACGAGGCCTAAAGAATTTATTATTCTTTATTTAGATTCTAGTAAGTAGGTAAGAAACCTACTCTCTAAGTATATAAGATATACTAGTAGCGTAGGTAAAACACGGTCTAAATCTATACTCTACTTACTTCTCTTTAATTATATCCTCTTCTTTATCTTTATCCTTAGACTCTAGAGGAGCTAGAGGTAGTTAATTATTCTAGGAAGAAATAGTTAGTATATATATTAAGTAAGTAACTCGTAGGATACGTACGACGGAACGGTAGAAGTTAACTATATACTCTATAGAAAGTCTCAAGCTACTTACTTCCTTAAGTATCGCTATACTAACGTATAGTATACTCTTTAGCTTTGAGGTACCGCCAAAACGCTTACCCTTCTACTTATAGGCCCGTATCTACTTATTAGCGTCGGTAAGGTACAAGGTAAGCGCAGCCGGAACGGCAATACTACCTAAGGTTATATACTTCTTAAGGATATTATTAATAGTAGAGATATACTTAGTCGGAATCTATATTTAATTAGCCTACGCAACTATTACGCGAAATATTTGTTTACTTACTAGGTTGTAGGGCTTGCGTATATACGAGTAATAAGAGTACTTCTTAGTATTACTCTTATTATAATTATAATATAGCGCGGTACTACCTTTAAGTAGGTACTACGTATAGCGTATATAGTATAGCTAGCTTAGGATATCTAGGGCTTTCTAGGAACGCTTAGGTAGGGATAGATAAAGAGCTAGTAAGTTACTAGTAAGAAGTTAATATTATTATTACGAGAAGAAAAAGTAAAGTAGATAACTTTATTTTAATTCTAGGAATTCTTCTATAAGATTCTATAGAGGCGCGTACGCGGTACGTATATTATTATATTATAACGCGTAGTATTTACTTCAGGGTTACGATAGATCCTAGGATTTAAAAAATCCTAGGAAATTTTAGAGTTTTGGTTTTCCCTAGAATTTATAGCTAAGGGTCTAGATAACGTACGTACGTACTAGTCTACCTATATACTATTTATAGTCGCCTAAGTGCGAGGACGCCCTCCTAGGAAAGGAGGTAATTATAATAAGGTTTAGGATAATTCCTTAAAGGAAGAAGATTAGAAATTGGTTAGGTAATTATTAATTATATAACCTATATATATAGGTCGTAGGTTCCTCGTAGGAGAGAAATAGATAGAGATTATCTTTAATATAAATCTATTCTTATACTTCTTTATAATTCTTATACTCTTAAGTTACTTCACGACTAATAATATTATAGTAGTAGTTAAAAATAGCTCTATCTTTGTACAAATTAGCTATTAGTAGACCCTACTACAATCTAGGCGGCTAGACCCCCTAAATCGTATACGACCGTATTATATAACGTACGTTATATAGCTATTTGATTTGATCTATACGTAAAAGTCAATTACCGTATAGTTTGGGTTTGTATATTATCTAAATATAGCCTAGTACTAGATATTATTAAGTATAAAGTAACTTGAGAGCCTATAGAATAGGGGATCCCCCCTAGATTTTAGGTAGGAGTAGAAATAAAATAGGTTAGGGGTAGATTTAGTATCCGCCTTTAATAATAGGGTTTTATAGGGCTTAGAAGTGATAAAGAGGATTTTTCTATATTTTTCTTAGCCTGGATATTTGTTAGGATCCAAGTCAGGGACTTTGTCACGTGACCTTTGCCTATATAAGTGGGTTTAGAGGATTGAGACGTTTTCGTCTTAATCGTCTCGTCTTTTTAGCTGTTTAGCGTAGTTAGGAACCTACTTCCTTACAATATTTGTAGGGAGGTTTTGGATTTAAAGGGGAAAGAGTAAAGACTTATATTTTGGATATAAAATAAGCCTCCCCTTTCTTTTCCTCTTCCGGTTCTAAATAGAGTCTTGATTATTTTGGAAATGGTTTTGGAATTTGGGTCGCTTTTATCTTTGGATAATAGGAATAGAGTGGTTTACGGGAGCTGTCTAATAAGTAGGTAATATAGCTATTAGTAAAAAAAAGAGTGAATAAGGGAGGGACGGTAGAGAGGATTTGATCTAAGTAGATAAGTATATTAGAACGGTTACTCTTTTCATATATACCGCCTCCTTCTTCGAGATGTCGTGTTTTCTAAGTCTGGTATTCTGTTCTAGTACTCTAGTAGTTTTATTCTATTAAGATGACTGGAGATGGAGCGATTATCTATCCTTGTTTATAAAACGAATAGGAGATACCGGCTTTGTATTCTACGTGGACAGGAGTGGATAACATAAAGAAAAAGATTCAATTTTTCCATATCTCATACCTCACACTCTCCATTTCCCATCAAGACGGATTCAAACTCTGTCCACCTTCAACCTGCGCCTCCGTCTTGTCACCCTTTGCAGCCTCCTTCACTTCAGGCGGCACACTGGCATCTCCCCCTTTCGAGCTGGCATCTGCTGTCTGCTGTTCTTTAGAAGAGTCGAGAAGGTCGGATTTTGTGCTGTCGTCGAGTTTGGGTGGTGGACTTGAGACGTTGCCAGTTGGTTCACCCCTGCCCGTTAATATCAGCTTGGGTTTGCAATGGAATGGATTATTTCATGTCTGAGCGATGGAGTCGTAGGGAAATTTTGTGGTAAAGGATGGAAAATGAAGGGAATGGGGTGCGAACATTGGGTTGTGTGAGGCTGCGTTGAGGGCCATTGTAGATGGCTTGACTGGATCGATGGTTGGGAGATTGGTATGAAACAGATTTTGTACTATTGGGTTGAGAGGTTGATGTTCGTGGGTTTGTGGGTTTGAGGTCCGAGTAAGGTTATGATGATGTCAGTGCTGTGCCATGTACCTGTTTGCGCTACAAGGCTTGGCATAAACTTATCAGAACTGGCTGGTATTAGACTCTTCGTCTTTGATTCCTGCACCACGCTCTTATCCTTCTATTCTCCACACACTCATCTATTCTCTGCCACTCATCAATACGTACCCAAGCGCCTGATGGGATCGAGACAAGAAACTCACCATCCATTCTAAACATCATAGCAAAGACAATTTTACAAACGTCAGAATGAGTTTAACGTCGTCCCAGGACACAATAACGACCATCAAGCCCTCTACACCGTGACGAAACAAGACGAGAAAGGATAATCATCAGATTGTGGGGAAGAAGCAATTCAATCAGACATATCACCAGACATCTCCAAACCAAGAGTATCCCTCAACTCCATTCAAAAGAGTTCACATCCTACACCCCCCTCCCCTCCTCTTTCTCCCTCTCCATCTCCAAGATAACCCTCTCAGCAACCTTCGTCCCCTCAATACCAGCCGGCATCCCACAATAACAAGCCACCTGAAGCACCGTCTCACGAATCTCCACCTCCGTCGCCCCATTATTCACAGCTCCCCTCACATGCACCGCCAATTCCGTGCTGCGGTTCAAAGCACACAGCATAGCGATGTTTAGTAATGAGCGCGTCTTTTTCTCGAGACCGGGACGCGACCAGATGGAGTGCCAGCAGGATTCTGTTACGTATTCTGGTTGGGAGGGAGGTGTGTTAGTTTGGGTGGGGTTTATTCAAGGGCTGAGGTTGGGTTGATGGATGGGGTGAGGGCGAGGGATGGGGAGGGTGGTTTACCTTGCATTGGACGGGAGAATTCTGAGGAACCGTTTGCGAGGGCTTTGTCGACGTATTCTTTGCCTGCTACGGCGTAGCGGGTTTGCAGACCCGAATCGAATAGAAGTTTATGGGCGTCTTTGAGATCCTGTTCAGAAGGTTGTTGTTGTTGGGAAGACGACATGATGGTGGCTACGACTGTGTTTGATACTTCAATTGCTGTCAATGAGATATGTTGCTAATTGTTCAACTGGAGATTCAGATGGTTGTTATCAACATGATCTTCGCAGGTATGAAAGATAAGAAGACGCTATTCAGCGTAGACATCTCCGGTTTCGGCACTGGTTGTGATGGGGAAGGTGGGGTAGATGGTGGTGGGGTAACGACCTCGAGGCTGTAAACTCGTCCGGGGGGCAAGACGTGACGCGTTGTTAAAGATCGCACGGAGCCTGTATCTAATACCCGACTATCATCTGTGACTCCATACATCCCCAAGTCCAAAAAAGACAAACAAGCTGCGACGAATAACCATCCATCTCCTTTCATCTTCAATCTACCCTTAATGGCAGAGAAAATTGACAGGATAGGATTCATTGGCCTCGGTATGATGGGCATACCGATGGTCCAGAACCTGATCAGGAAGACTCCTGAATCCACTCAATTCTCCATCTACGATGTTGTGGATGATGTTCTCCATAAATTTTGCGATGAGTTCCCGACACGAGTGAAGGCGATGAAGAGTTCGAGGGATGTTGCAGAACAAGCCGTATGTTACAGATTCCACATGTGACCATGGTAGCATGAATTCACCCAATAGATAGGAAGTTATCTTCTCCATGGTTCCTGAGGGATCTCACGCACGAGCTGTATACCTGACGCCTGAAACTGGCGTCCTAGCCTCCGATGTATCCGGAAAAATACTGTTAGACTGTTCGACCATTGACACAGCCACGTCTTTGGCCGTGAGGGAAGAGACATTGAGGCGGTATCCTACTGCTTCCTTCTTCGATGCGCCAGTTTCTGGGGGCGTCCTTGGAGCGGAAAGGGGGTCCCTCACTTTCATGATCGGGTGCTCAGAAGAAGATGCGAAACTCCCTTTACTCAAAAGCCTTTTGGGGAAAATGGGTAAAACCCTCGTGGCATGCGGTGGACCATCGCTTGGATTAACGGCAAAGCTTTGCAACAATTACTGCTCAGGACTTATCGCCATCGCGGTCACGGATGCCATGAATATTGGAATGAAGTCGGGAATGGATCCAAGAGTTCTAGCCAGTGTTTTCCACTCGAGCACCGCTCAGAGTGCCATTTGCGACGAGTGAGTGGTCCAAGTCACCTTGCCATTGAGATGGCGGTTCGTCCTGACACACCAGCTGTAGCTGGTCTCCAGTTCCCGGCTTGTGCCCTGATGCACCTGCGAGTAAAGGTTATCAAGGAGGCTTCCGCGTTCAGTTGATGCGCAAAGACTTTGCTCTGGCGGTGGATACGGCAAACCGGGTAGGCACAAAACTGGCGTTAGGGCAGAGTGGGTTGGAAGTGTACACCTCCGCAATGAATGATCCGAGATGTAAGGACTTGGACTCTCGTGTGATTTATCGTCACCTGGGAGGTGATGAGAATTGGCATGACAAGTTGAAGAAGCAAAGCGATTGAAGAGAAAGAACGAGAAAGCCGATCTCTTGTATATCGTATCCACGCTTTGGACCACTCCCTAGAGTGGACGGAAAGGCCGCCTGATTTCAGCGCGAAAATTGGTCAAACCGATCCTATTCCTGGTGCATCTCCATAGCCGGGACTTCCACAGATTTAGGGAGCTATTTCAGAATGTGTGGATTGAAACACGGTCGTGAATGTTGTCGAAGCTCCGAGGCGTCTGTCTGGTCGTAAAAACCAGGGCAGTACGACATCCAGGTCGCCGACAACTGATCCTTGTCCTACCAGCAAGTCGATGGCATCTTTCTCGCGAGATTCGAAGATGTGTTCATGGATCCGACGAATAATTGATGACACGAGACACGTCAACGCCATACCCACCTGTACCGCCGTCATTTTAAAACAATAACAACAGTCTCTCGCGAGGCAACAATTCAACGCGACACGATCTCCCTACTATCGAGGCGTCGCTGTCATCGTGATCTGGCAGTTTCAGCAGTGATTTTGGCGACTCTTCATGCTTCCCTGATGATCTCGGCGCGAGACAGACGCATCTGCTGTTGAAATCGGCGACTATGAAGAAAAGGTGTGATCACCTCTCGGGTATGTACTGTACTTTGTTTTTATGTTTCAAACCAAGCGTAAAAGGTTTCCACGGAACCTGCGCGAGCCATTAGTTCTAGTTCTACTGAATGTCTCGCTTCGACCATCGTCGCCGTAGAAAGGTACTGTGAGTATAGTATGCTGATGATTATCCAGAGACTCCAGAAAACTGATTCTCGCAGTGATGCAAAAATTTCAACGCGACCAGATGATCACTAAGGGTTTCGCGGCATCCGAACCTGGAACTTCTGTTTCCAATAGACGGCGCGTCCAAGAGCCAGTAATGAGAGAGGGAGAGGATACCCAGAGACAATGTCCTGATGGAAAAGGTGCACGATCGAAAGTGTGCGGGTTGAAAATCTCCGAGTCGCGCATGATGGGTAATTGCAGTGGGTGATGATCACGTTATGCTGCCGAGATGACCCCATTTAGCATTCTGCATACTAGCTTTTATTATAAGAAACTGCCTATCCACTACTCGGACAAAATCTCACCCAATCAATCAATTATTACAGTAACTTGTATACAATCAATCACAACAAGATAAAACGTTTTTATTACTACTAGTACCACCCAATACAGCAAATCTATACCACGGATCATCAAAACCTGCTCAAGACTGGAACGCGAGTAGATCAGACAGACAAGGCAAATGTTTCCTTCCTCGTATATGCATGAAAAAAAACTTTCCCACTCCCTTTCGCCCTTCTTTGGCTCGCTAACAAACACCATCAAATTCGCTCATAATGCATTTGGATCAAGTAAACGAAGAGGAGCAGTCTCGTCAAACATTATCATAAGCCCTTGGGCCCTTGCGTAGCTTCATTAAATCGGCGTGTTCGGATGTGTGTAATGGCCTTGATGATGATGTTGAGGCTGCTGGATTTGTAGATGGAGTTGCTGGCTGTGACTATGGAGGTGATGCTGCTGCTGCTGTTGGCTCGGATGAACAAAATTGGCCGAAAACTGGAAGTCTGCTATTTGACCGAATTCTTGAAGGTTTGTTTCTGCAGGGAAGAGTTTGTCCCATTCGTTCTATCGCGTGATATTAGCAAGTGTTAAAAGCAGAGAGATCACGCAGCCACGATGAATCGATAGACCTGCAATCATCACCGGAGGGGTGAACAATCTGACAAATAGTGACTTACCCAGTCGACATCGGCCATTGCAGGACTGGAAGTGGAACCGAAACTCTCTCCTCTTCTCCTTGGGTCATGAAAGCTCGCGTTGGAGTTGGTCGAGTGTGGCGAGGTTTGCGCTAACATGGAATTGGTGTTTACAGGAGCATAGTATACTTGATCCGTGATGTTGGGCCGGAAAGTCCTGTATTCCGCGTGGCCTGCCATCCGGCCAACGCTGTAGACAGGCATTGGAGGAGGCGATGCACTGGGCGATAATTGACCATGAGCTAGTACGGCGGTAGGGGATGGGCCCATCTTGTCTTCAACATCTTTCGGTGCGCGCATCCGTCTCAAGTTGTGATAAATCTCCGTCTTCTGCGCCACTTCGGACAAGACCAGCCTAGCTTTCTCACGACGCGTGAGATGATTGGGCAGTTCGAAGACGTAGTCCAGGCACTTCCAGATTCTGTCTTCATGGTGTCGAACATCTGTTGCATATTCTTCGGCCAATAACAGAAGAGCGGTGTGGTATTGGTGCAGTGCGCCTATGTTGTGTTAGCGGTGGCTTTGGAATGGCCGTTCAAAGTCAAGCTTACCCAAGTACCATGACCAAGGTTTCAACGAGGGGATGGTCTCGATCATGATCGCACATTCCACCTGCTGCACGCCAGAGGTGAGAACGATCTTTCGTAGTCTCTCGGGCATTTTGCGAGCGTGATTGCTTGAGTAGCGGTGGAGCAACATGATGTGTATGCGGAGTGTCGTTAGCTTGTACACAAGCAGGGCCATGTTGTGGAGTGGCTGATTTTTGTCAAGCATGGGGAGGTACTTCTTGTCAGTGGCGGCGATGAAATGTTGGACCTTGGACAAGACTGCTGTTAGAGTGGTCTTTTTGCGTTCCAGGCGTGGTCGCTCCATCCAAGTGTAGCGGTGCATTTCGTTGATCTCGAACCGCATTCGGCTGAAAGTCATGTCGGTCCAATGAGGAGCGTCCTCTGTGGGCGGGTTGTCCGATTCTAGGTCAATGTCGTTTACGTTGAGAGGATATCGTGTGTCAAAATCTTGTCTGTGGATTTGGGGTCGCGGGCCTGTCGCTTCGCATGTACGGATGTCGAGAAAACACAGTTGGTACCAGATCATTCGTCTGACATGCACTTCAACTGGGGATAGACCATAATGAGTTCCATCTCGATGTAGTCCCATACACTCTGCGAGTCTGATTGCAGTGCCAGCAAGCGCTGAATGCGCTCGGGTGACTTCTGTTCTGCAGAGAGGAATCTAGACACCATGTTAGTGCAGAACATGTAACAAAATGAAATGCTGGCCACTTACGAGATACATGACAAGAGCCTGCAAAGTCTGCAATTTTGTGGTTCTGATGAAGTTGGCTCTGTAGAGGGCAGATTCTGTGCCCTGCTGGAAGCTTTCGATGAGATGCTTTTTCTCCAGGCCGTATTGAATTGCGATTTGCTCCTCGTCCAAGCTGGTGGCAGCTGACAGCAGCACGGAGAAGACAAGTGCTTGCAAGGACGCTGGTGGCTCGATTCCGCCTTGCACCTGTTGCCAGAACGAAATGTATTGGCGTTCGAATGTCGGCCGATGGAGGACGCGACACATGTAATGAACGCAGTTCCAGTACTGATTCAAGAGACTGTCGGCTACATTTTGGCTCGGTAGATAGGACATGAAACTCGAATGTTGTGGTTCAGCGGCGAAAAAGAAACTTGATGAGGGAGCAAGAAAGTCTTTTCCTGGTCGTATGATATCTTCATTGCTCATCACGGAAGTAGGCGAGATTGGTTTTTGACCGGATGAAAAGCTGGGAACCTCATTCAGGACAAAGGTGATCTCAATTTCTGTCAGTATTCGAGTTTAAGCGGATGATAATCAGAAAGCATACCTCTTGTGAGAACTTGGGACGCACAAAACCGCCTATCCTCTCAGTGAGTCGCATCTTCCCTATGGTCACACCAAGATCCAACATGTCGTCGTCGGCATCCTCGTAATAGGCGGCATCTGTGAAAGCAAGAGGTGTTGGTTCAAGGCCTCGCTCGTTATCTGGTTCAGGCCCTTCATCCTCCGCACTGGAATCATCGCCTAGTCCAGGCAGTTGCTCGCCGCCAGAATCATTCGTGGAATCAGATCTTCCTCGACCGCGGGCTACATCGTCTTCCAGAGTTCTCTCAAGTGATCCCATTTTCTCCTTGATTTCGGCCAGTTTCAACTGCGCTGCGGGATCCAAGGCAGGCGCGAGGAAGACACAGTCGCGTACGAACTTGGTACAATTGCTGCATGGATGCTGTTTGTCGCATTTGAGCTTCCGTCTTCTGCATTCGAGACACGATGTGATGAGGCGGTTACGTCGACGAATCTTTGGAGGCAACGAGCCATGGCCGCTGCTCGATCTTCCAAAACTTTGTTGAGGAGTGGCTGATCTGTGTTGTAATCCATGAGAGTCGCCAGTCCGAGGGCTGTTCTGCAACTGTGAAGGGTGCGACTCGTAATGCATGCCATTGGAATTCATTGCGAAGTAGTGGTCAGGCTGTGAGTGATGATTATTTTTGGCGGAAACAAAAGCTACGGGCGTAGCAGATGGTATAAGGATCGGAGAAGCAAGTAGTTGGACCGAACACTCAATGACCCAGGGCAGATCAAGGGGACAGGCAGCCTTAAAGATATAAAAGTGATTGAGACTGTCTATGAAAGGCTTGGTTAGCTGAGATATATCATGAACTCGGGATGTAGAAGAGAGCGTTGGACGTATCAGAACAACGCCCCCAAAGGAACGCTTTCGACACACAGGCGAATCTTGGCGTGTGCGAGCATAATGAGAAGCAGTTTGTAGCGGATCATGGATAGAGGCTGATGATTTACTCCAGGCAGGGCCCTGGAGTAAGAAGGTTTGTTTGCTACCCCAGTACCGCTCACATCTCTCTTCGGTGTTTGTGTCCAAAACAGCTGTGTATAGTGCTGGCCAGTGCCCTCTATATGATGGACAGATCACCCGGCAGCACGCTGGGCCCCCCCTCTGGTCCGTGAGGGGGGGTCTTCACATGTGAACATGTCGACGATACCTGTGGCGGCACATCTGCCAGGAAAATGGCCGAGTTGTCTTTCGTGGACGCCACGGGGGGGTGGCCTGTTGTCTTTGCTCCTGCCCTGCGAGATCTGCGGCTCTCGGTCGATCGTGGCATCTGATCATCGTGAAGACAGTAGTACTGTGTATTATTAATCAGTGGTTGTGTTGTGGGAGGTGGTAGTAGGAAGTAGTGGTGTCGAAGAGTTGGGCGGTGGCTCGGGCACTCTCCCCTGGCTGCTTGGTCAGCACTGGGTCAGCTAGGTACTCCGTATTCCATTCTCCCGTTCCTCCCCTACTTCTCCTTCTCCTCCTCCTTCTCCTCCCCACCAAACATCACCCACAACTCCTCAACAACATCGCCCGCACAATCCTTCTAGACTTCTTCTTCGCATCCAGCGTGTTCGATATCGCGTTCCAAGCATAACAGGAGTCCATAAGCTCAGTGGTGGCGCCTGTTTCACCTGTTCATAAGAGTCAGCCACCGCAATGCCAACCAACCAGATTTTCCGGCAAGAGTCTATCCAGCTTCGAGAAAACCACACCTGACGCCGAACCGAATCTACACTGTAGTCGAGATCACCAACTAATGCGCTTGAGCTTGGGCTTGCGGGACGCCGTCCGTGAGCTGAAACTGTGTTGGGTGAGCTTGTGAACACTTCTGGTTTCAAGGCACTGCTCAAGAGTGCTCCTCGATCAACCACTCGACTCACGACCCAAAACTGCTGAGTAATATGTTACCCTTCATCCGTGGTGGCGCCCGCTGGAAGGATACCGACATCCCAATGGTGAGCTGGAGTACTGACCATTAAAGTCTACGAGCCAATCAGAAAACTCCGACTCCTCCAAGAACGCCGCTCAGCACTGGTCAAAGCCTGCTCTCATACTCTGTTCAGACTCTAGCTTGTCTTGCTCCAGGTCTGTGAGCAGTTTCATTTGTTCACGTCACCTTTCAATGTCAATCGTAGTCAATTCATCAGACCAAGGAGAGGCAATGCACAAAAACAGCACGTTGACAGGTCAGCGTCATGCGACGTAGACCTCAGAACAGGACGCAAACCTGAGAGGCACTGGTTGCTAATGTATTGCACTGCACGTCGCGCGTGTTCGATCTTAAAGATCTCCATCTTTGCTTGCCGGCAAGGACAAGCGAGAATTCACTTCGATGATCTTGTACCTCAGTAAAGGTGTATCTCGCCTTCGCAAAACACGAGGTTGGTTGTCAAAGAAGATCAACCTTCCAAATGTATTCCCAGTATCGTTGTCGAATGAAACTGTTCGACGCAATGCCACCGCCTGTATAAAGACGGGCCATATGATCTGCCAAAACCTTGTCTGGCAGCGGTAAATCTACGAGCCTGCAACGACCACTTCGAGGCTCGGTCTCTGCACCAAACGACCCGCTCGGACTACAGGCCGTCTTGCTAGAGGCGTGTAGATTCGCACAGTTCTCCACAATCTACACGGTACTGTCTTGCTTTCACTGATGCTTCCACCGATCTGTCCTGATCACCTGGATACTGTGCTTGGAGGTAATCTATTTGACCTCGCTTTGGCGATCCATTCTGGTCTGTCATCTTGCCGCTAGGCATGAGGAAGGTGGTTGAGAGAAGTGTCGCTTCCCAATAGGTCCAGCAGCATCACATGTGTTCACACTTTTCCTAGTCGCTGTGGTGCTCATCATGAGAAACTTAAGCTTCTACCCCGGATCTTCAGTGGTTCCCGTTGATATCATTCGGCGTCAACTGCTCAAAAATTCAGTTTGTTGATGCAAACTTGCGTTTCGATGTGAGAATTCACGAAAACTCGGTTGCCGTTGCGAAATTACCACCAAGCAGACGTCCGATACAGATCAGATTAGAGTGGTCGCAAACATCTGGAGCAGAGCATCACACTCTTTACATCTTCGAGCAAATGGTGAACACGAAGTGTCCGAGATTTAAAAAAGCAACAAACGAATACAAGTCGGAAGCGTCGGCACGAAGGCTGAAAAATGTTATCTGAAGCAGTAAGTTCCAAAAACACCTTGAGTTTCAGTGACAAAAGCGCCACTACCACTCCCTTCTGACCCAAATGCATCTCGATCTGATTGTAAAAGCTTGGCTATCGTACAAAGTATTAATACGCTGGATTGGTTGATACTGATTGGAAAAGTAGAAGGTGCTTAGTGGAACGTACACAGACTGAAACATTGGGGACTAGCTGGCTTCATTGCTCTACGACTAACCAGTTTCAGAACGCCCGTGGTGTCAAACATCCCCATGGGCTATACGCTCCAACAAAATGCCATGAGCCATTAACATGTCTAATCAAGATCAATCGCTTCTATGCGGGGAACAACCTGACGACCGACCGCCAACAAAAAGCTAGCCACCATGGAGAGACAAAATTAATTGCACTTGCTGCAGCATGATGACATATGGGACCAAGGACTTGACTTGAAGTCTATGATCATGGGGTGTTCTCGGACGTAATCGAACAACACTCTGAACATCATGAACTGCGCATGAATATTCGAAGCGGCTAGAAGTTCAAGCTCAATCTAGCAGCATTCTAGATGAAGATGAGCTGCATGCTACTTGTGTTTCTCGCGTTATTCAATGCTAACACTACATGGTGCTTGGTCAGAAAGGATGAGCTTGCCATCACTTCCTACCACATATCGTCGCGACTAGACGGTAAGGTCGATCACATGGTTCTTTCTTTCTCTCGGCAGTGTTGCAATGATAGCAAGAGTGAGTGGCAATATATCACGGATAATGCGAATCTGCTTCCTCCCGCCTCGAAACTGGGGAAGTCATCATGTTCGCGAATAGCGGCTCAGATATGTCATAGGAAGTAACATCCACATTTCCAGTCTCCTTTGCTTACAGCGAGGGAAATAGTATGAGGGCATCTTCAATGCTCGTATAAACCGCATCGTAACTCTACCGAGACTGCAGCATGACGTCGACATGTACAGTGTGCCGAGTCTCAACAAAAAAAAAAGGGTTGCGGCCGGCAGGGTAGCATTATCCAAGGCCAAGCAAGATGGGTCTTTAGTCATTTTTTCGCTGATCTTTCTTTCAAAAAAATTGGCTCGTCTTGACTCTTTCCAACGGTAAATACGGACGTACAAAGTGATGATTGTCAATGATTGATGATCTTGGGTGATTTCGAATTTGATAGGTTGCTTGTTCGTGGACATGCAGTTTAGGCTCGAAAGAACGACGTGATTGTGGAGATGAGGTGCTGACTGATTTCTTGATGATACACGAACACGTTGATTTTTTCGCGTCGATTTCGTTGTCGTCCTGTGGAAAGATGGGCGAGGGGGGTTTTACTAGTGTTTTGCTCTGAAGACTGGGAGTCGTCTTTTGGCTGGGAGAGGTAGGCTATGTATGGGTGCTGTAGGTTATGAAGTTCGATGGTCTGTTGTGAAAAAGGATAAGATCTTTGAGAATAGTGCGGAGGGGTAATAAGCAGAAAGAAGGAAGAAGAGAATAGGGGCATGGTATTATTTGAACCAATGGAACCAATGGAACCAATGGAACCAATGGAACCAATGGAACCAATGGAACCAATGGAACCAATGGAACCAATGGAACCAATGGAACCTCAGAAATAAAAAACAAACGGAAAAAGAGAAGGGAAACCCCAGAATTTTGTAGTTAGTTGTAAAGTCAAGACCAAAGAGAATGAACACACACGACAGACAAACACGGAGGAATCACTTTCCATTCTTCCCTCGCAAAATCAGACGATATCCCCGCATACAGTTGAGAAAATCATGATAGAAACACGCATGGGTTACAACATCTTACCAACGAAATCAAGATTAAAAAAGACTTGTTGTCGGTTAGAAGTATACTATAAAGTCTAAACTAACTACTTTACAAAGAAAAAATAGGCGCGCCACAAACAATGTCTATTAGTATTCAAGTTTGTAATTTATAGGCGAGTACTATTTCTATACCTAGATTGCTAGTTCTACCCCTAGGATCCTTCGGATTATACCCGCCTAAAAAATAGTATCTCCCCCCCTAAATCCAGGGGGTCAAAGGCTAACCCTAACCCTAACCCTAACCCTAATCTATACCCTTAAGGTCTAATGCCAAAGTAATGAATCTACGTATAAATATAGCTATTTGACTTAATCTATAGCTCAATCCGTACGCAAAGAAGGTATTAGTAGACCCTACTACGATCTAGGCGGTTAGACCGCCTAAATTACGTACGACCGTATCGTATTATAGCTATTTAACTTAATCTATATATAATTATAGTAATAGCGGGTCCTACTACAATCTAGGTAGTTAAACCGCCTAGATTATATACGATTATATTATATTATAGCTATTTAACTCAATCTATAGCTTAATCTATATATAACTATAGTAATAGTAGGTCCTACTATAATCTAGGCGGTTAGACCGCCTAGATTATATATAACTATATTATATTATAGCTATTTAACTTAATCTATAGCTTAATCCATGCGCAACTATAGTAATAGCAGGTCCTACTATAATCTAGGCGGTTAGACCGCCTAGATTATATACAACCGTAGAACTACGTTGTACGTAAGGTAATAGGGAGTAATAGCTAATATTTAGTATACGAGACCTACTTATCTATAAGAAGACTAGGCTTACCTACTATTATATTAGCTATATAAGTATAAGCTTGGATTTCCTACCTTTCTTACCAAAATTAGGTAAGGAAGGTAGGAAAGATAAGAAGGTATTTGAGGATAATAGAAGAAAGTAGGTATAGCTAGGGATTTATAGTCTATTAACGCCTAGGCTACTACCGTACTCGGAGTATATAGGCCCGAGATTACGCGTATATACCGCGATCTATACTAGGGGCCCTACCTAATTAAGCTATTACAATTACAAGTAAAATCTCTATATCGTATTATAATCTATCAATCTATTAATCTATTTAATCTATTAATCTACTAATCCTATTACTTTACCGATTATTATAGCCTCAAACGCGCTTCCTTCTACCGCCTAGTTAATACGTGATCTCTTCGGCGTTAAACTAGAGACGGCCGACGAAATCAACGCCCTCTACCCGATTAAGAGGGCTACTATTAAACGCTAGCATCGTAAGGTCTCTAAGGAGATTGATAATAATCTAGTCTACCTTTTTAATAAGGACGATACCGATAATAAGGCCCTCTACGAATACCTTCTACTACTACTAGATAACCTCGAATAGGATTCTTTTAATAAACTATAGGTATACGTATTAAGTTAGAGTAGAGACTATAGCTACGGTATTCGTATTAGTAGAGGAGCAAAATATAACCCTCTAGGTATATAATACCGCGTCTATATTAAGTATAACAAGGTAGAAAAGCCTATTACTACGGCTTTAGTAAGAGATAGCTATTTACGAGGTAAAGAATATTCTTTTCGTATATACATACAACGGTAAGATAGCCGAAATAAGGTCTCTACCTCCACCTCTACTTATTTCAAATAAAGCTAACCTTATACTATATAGATCTAGACTCTTCGTTATATAGCGAACTATAATAACTACGCCGCGTCTCTTGATCTATCCGCTTATTCTTACTATCGTAGGCTTTCTCCTACTAAAATAACGTTTATTAAGAACTAATCTATTAGCGGCATTCCTCCTAAACTTATTATAGAAGCCCTTGAAAAGAGAGGATGTAAGGCTAAGGTCTCCGACGTATATAACGTACGGTACCAATTACGTAAGTAGAAACTTCAAGGATTGACGCTAATCCAGGCTCTTTTTGCGATCCTAGAGTACGATTAAACTAGATAGTATATTCGTAGTACTAGAGACTTATACGGCCGCGTTACAAAGCTCTTTTTCGTATATAATAAGTAGATTATACTCGCTAGGACTTACTTTAAGATCGTCTTTACTAATACTATATATAAAACGAACCGATTTAGTATACCTCTTATCTATTTTATAGGGGTAGTTCCTATTTCAAAATAGTATAATAATACTACGGGTTCTAATTTGAGCACTAGCTTCTACTTCGTAAATAAAGAGACTAATAATACCTAGACCTAGGTAGTTAAGTAGTTTAGAGACCTCGTAATATACAAGGATGAAGTAGGATTAATACTAATACTAGAAGTCTAGGTTCGCGATAGCGCGCCCTATATTAGTAACGCTATTAAGGAGGTTTACCTAGAAGCAGTATAGCTTCTTTACCTCTATTATATTAACTAGAACGTTCTAAAGTAGATCAACCTTACCTAGCGCCTTTACGTAGACCTTACCGATAAAGAAGTACAAATAGTACGCGATATACGAAAACTAGCCTTATAACGATAGTAGAAAGTTATCTCTATAACCTTAGAGGCTAAATAGCGCGGTAGACTTGACTTTATATATCGTGAATATAGACTTTACCTAGTATTTATTAACTACCTTAAGGTTAAATAGGAGCCTCTACGTATAATAATAGTAAAGTTTTAGACTTTATAATTCTAGTATTTTGGTAATATAGTAATATCGTACCTTAAGGGCGGCTATTATATAGTCAAGTCGTTTTTATATAGCTTATTTGGCGATCTACTTAACGTGGTTAAACGTATCAAAATTTATATTAACCGCGAGTTTTATAAGCTTTGCACGGTACTAGTAATTACTATTAAAAGGATACCGGCTTTAGTTAGTCCTATTAAAGTAAGGCTTTTTATAGACCAACTACTTATAGAGATTATACTACTTGGCCTTAAACTAGCCCTCTACTAATATAGGATCGCAGTCAGTCGCAATTACAATGAAAACTATAACTATAGATAGAAGCGCGTCTACGGATTACCCTACTATTATATAATATATCGCTACCTTAATAGCGAGGCTTTTAACGGTAACCTATTAACCCTCTTTACCGCTAACTTTGCTACTAGATAGACTATGGCTCGAATAAAGTAGCTATTCGAGATAGTAAACCCTCGTAATAAACGTAATCTATATAGGGTAAAGATAGTTGGTAGACTAAAAGGCGCCCTAAATCGCCGGTAGTAAGGCCCTTGATCTTTACGGTAGTAGGGCCCTTAATCTTTACGTATATTATCTCGAGGTACGAATCCACGCGATCTATCTACCGTTAAATATACTTACTATAATACTATACCGTAATTATATCGTCGCTAGGCCTCAATCGATCGTATAGTTACTAAAGTAGAAAACTACCGGTAGTAGTAGGCTTCAAGGCAATAAGAGAGGGATATATTAGTAGTAGAGGTTACTAAAAGTAGCCGGGTTACGCCTAAGCCTATATAGGATCACGGGTTTGAGACTACTTTACTAACGGCTTTGCGACCGCGGTAGAGACTATTACTATAATCCTTATAAGAATCGTCTCTCTCTCTACCTTCTTCCTTAATTGCGGCGGCTATTGACGCCGTAGAAGCCTTACGAAAGCGACCACGAGCCCCTATAGCGTAAATAGCTATATAACCTACTCTAGCAGCCTTATAATCTACTCTAGTAGCGTTATAAATGGTTACAAAGAGGCTACGGGGCCGGCCGCGATTAACGGAGGCTTAAAAGGTAGAGAATAAACAATTAAGAGACCTTATAAAGTTATTAAACACGGTATTAAATACGGTATTAAATACGGTATTAAATACGGTATTAAATACGGTATTAAATACGGTATTAAATACAGCTTCAAATGTAGAGATTATACGGTAAGAGAGGGTAACGGTACTTCGAGATAAACTAGTATTACTTAATATATAAATTACGGCTGAAATGGAGGATTAAGGCTAGCAGCCTTAGTATAGTTTTAAGCCGTTGAAATAAGCCGTTTTAATATATTTAAATACGTTTAATTGAGATTACTTTAATACGTTTAAAATTAAGCTATTTTGCGTTCAAAATTGAGCCGTTTTTAAGCGGCCTTGGTATAGTTTTAAGCCGTTTTTTTCGCGTTCAATTAAGTTGAGTCGATTGCCGTATAGTTTAAGTTTATATATTATCTTAATAGGGGTTAGCGCTATTAACATAGTCGTGATTGAGGAGATAAAATACGAAGCTTACTACTATAATATTATATATCGCCGTGACTACGCCAGCCCTTGAAGGCTAGCCTTATACTTAGGGGCCTAAGGGCCCTGGCGTAGGGGAGGGGGACACTGTTTTTTAGGCGGGTGTAATCCAAAGGATCCTGGGGGTAAAACTCAGGTATTGGGTGTAGAAATAGTGCTCGCCAATTTATATACCCATTTTCATCAATGAAATACTTTTATCCTTCTACCAACTCCTTACCCCACACCTATAAATCCACGCAAAACACATATTCATCATACTAATCCTATTGGGCTAAGCGAAAGGGAAATGGGGGGCTCGATAAGGGCCCTAGCGAGATCGTCTTTAAACATTCAACTGTGGTTGGGAGAGAAAGAATGGTACAAATAGCCTTGGTTGTGTATCCTGAGTTTCTTAATGAGAGATTTACTTGTTGTTTGTCAATCTCATGGTAAGTTTGCAGTGGCGAGGATATTTGAGTTTCATTACTAGTATATGCTCAGTAAAATATACATCACCGATATGAGCGTCCAACTTTCGTCTCTCTTCAAAGACCCTGATATAATCTACTGTTGTTGCCAAGTAAGCTGAATGGTCGCTGCCTTTGAATTTGTGTACACAGTCTGTTGCGTACTTCCAGCCGCAACAGCATCAGCATAAAAGTCCTTGCTAGATCCATAGACAATATTTCCACCAGCATAGGTAAATATGGTGGCAGTAGTGACGGAAGAAGAGCATGTCAAAGCATTGCTAGCGATAGCACACTTGCCTTTGCTGGACGAGAGTGTGAAGCCGGAGCCTAAAAGTTCAGTTCATTGCCTGAGGGTACCAATGTGGGAAGGAAACATACCACTTGTTGTCGCAGTCATGGTAGCGCAAGTTCCAGAAGTGTACCATGTTCCAGCACTGATAATACATCCAGTTTGCGATCCACCACTAATCACATTGACAAATCCCTTACCAGATGGGCTTCCAGTCGAAGTAGAGGTAGGAGCAGTAGTCGTCGTACCGGTTGCGGAAGTAGAAGTAGTGGTAGAGACACCTGAAGATCCCTTAGGCAGATACTTGATTCCAGAAGATGGACAAGTAGATCCAGATCCAACTGGAGTTGCAGCCTTGAACGTGCCGCTCTGAACAGACCCTTGGACTTCATAATGGTACCAGAGTTCGTTGAACTCACCATTCTTACAGTTGATGGTTACTGGAACTCCGAATTGGCCTTGTAGTGCAGATTGGATTTGTGACAAGGTGTACGTGGCGGTGGTTGATGGAACGATCCCTGCATCAGAGAGCCATTTGTAGGATGGCAAAGACTTGAACAAGCTGACCGTCTTGTCGAAGAAGTCAACCACTTCTTGTGTAGCTTGATAGTTGGTGTAGCAAGATGTTGCAAGAGTGCTGATACAGGTTCCGTGCTTGCTATTTTGATTGTCAGTTTGAGCGAAGCAGAAATGGCGGAAATGACATTGGTAGAACGTGGAGACCGGACTCGAACTGAGGATTGAAAGACTTACCCCCATTCATGCTCCCAGAAACTTTCATCGTCTCCAGAGTAATCCTTCCAGTACGTTTGCATGTACGAAAGGGTGGACGTATCTCCAAAACCCTGCAGGATCTGAGTTATATTCGTGTACTGCCTCTTCGAGTCACAAGTGCTGTCGTAAGTTCCATCGCCTGAATCGTTAGCATCGTATATCTTTGCTTGAAGATAAACCTACAGTGGTCCGGCCTATTTACAGTCAGCAATGAGTCCAAATGCCTTTTTCATCAAACGTACCAAAGTCCATGAATCGTCCAGCTATCAGAAGGCCCAGTAGCAGGATTCGTGTCCCAAAACTGCGTCTGCAACAAATGACCACCCGGATAATTGAAGCAACAGGTATCAACAGCAGTGGTATTATGGCAACTCAAAGCCCCGCCAGCTGCACAAGTAGCACTCGCAGCAGCAGCAACAGCAGCAAAAGCCGTAAGAACAGAGAAAACGCGAGTAGCCATATTCGAGATCGACAGGATGCTAGTGACGATCGAAAACAGGTACAATGCAGACCCCTTCTTATACTTCCTCTACTCGCACCCATTTCGATGTCAGTAGCTCAGGGTTTGACGATCCCGAAGAGGCGTTCGCAAAGGAAGCCATGGCTCGAGCTGGTCATTGGTCAGCGGAGGGATGAAGTTCGGATGTGGGATCGAAGCAGAAGGTGTTGAGGGAGATGAAGGCCCGAACCGACACACTAAAGCTTGTTTGAGCTGCGCGGGATCTAGCTGCGAGTAGTGTAGGCCTTTGAATTTATGGGGGTCCGACTCAAGCTGTTAGGGGATAGGCGCCAATCAGAGGCGCATAGAAGACCTGCCAATTCGGGTAGAGATCGTTGTTGACATGCACAACGTGTTTCCTGGAGCTGAATCAATGGCCGCCTGTGTTGAGATGGGGACCAATTGGTTTGTCACTAAGGTACTGGAGAGTATTGTAGTGTTGAAGTTAAGTGGCGGAGGCGAAAGATACCCATGCTTGGCACACGGGCGTCCTGAAGTAGTGGGGGTGCCCGAAGTCATAGTGGGGTATCTATCAATTACCACCATCTTCTTCCTCCCGACAAAACCATTACAATCTCCCCCATCATGTGACTCGTGCCACCGGCTCTGTACCTCTCTCCATGTCCTCAAAGAAGCATATGTGTTCCTATCTCTAACTCATGGAGAATCCAAACCCCCTTCATCTCTTGATCCACAGAATAGCCTTTCTCTCAAACCCGGTTCAGACCTACCGGTACCAGCCGCTTTTCTTGTCAGTCTATAAACTTCCACAAGATTCCTACCATCATCACTCGTCTGTACAGGATAACCTTCCTCGAACCAAAATCCCATCAGCCTTCTGATACATAAAAGCGACCTCGACCATGGTTGAGACTTGGCTTTGACAGTCCAATCTTTCGCCAATCCTATAAGTACGACAAGACTTTCGTCACTGCACAAGGAGAGGCACATGTTTCCATCATCGTCAAAGAAATGGATGGTGCTGACTAAAATATCGTCGCCAATCAACCTCGAAGACCGTCCCTTCCCGACACTTCTTCATCATTACATTTCGGATCATCCATCACCCTTCAGTGCATCCACCATCGCCTATCACCCATCACTCATCCCATCAACTCCCATCCCATCAACTTCCATCCCGTCAGCTTCCATCCCGTCACCCAAAGCCACCGACTGTCGCACTTGCGTTTCCAACGACCTTTGTCGAAGGGAGTTGGGTGTGGAAGTGCGTGGGCTGGTGTGTATTTTGTGATATAGCCGCCTCGGTGCTGGAGTCGCTTCGGTGCTGGAGCTGCTCTAGTGCTGGAGTCGCTTCGGTGCTGGAGTCGCTTCGATGCTGGAGTTACTTCGGTGCTGGGAATGTCTGATTGGCGTTAAAGCTGGAGCACTTTCGGGTCTGGCAATGATCGTCGACAAGATGTGAGCCGTATCGACCACGAACGATATGTTTCATCGTCGGAAAGCGAGCCGGCAATGATGACGAATATCTGAGCCATGAGAGAGCGAGAGGAAGAGCGAGAGCGAGAGAGAAAGATCCAGAGCGGCGGCCAGTCCGAAGAGGAGTTCCTAAAAAAGTTCGTATCAGCCGAAGGCCTACCTCGTAGATGCTCAACTTTGGGACTATCATCATGACCCGGGGGTTCAGAAAGTCGTAACAGGGAGAGCGGGGCTCTCCACAAGTATCATCGCAGAGCTACTCAGCTTTTGGATGGCCGCCGTGACAGAAGCGATGATGAAAGCCAGCTGAAAAGGCCTCCTTGCGAGAATTGGTGCTGAGCTTCTTGGGAACAAGGTGTGTAGAAGTTGGCGTATGTTGATGAAGGTGCTGGCGAGCGATGCTATGGACAAGACGATGGATTCGATGTAAAAACATGAAGAGGAGAGAAAAAGAGCCGAGAGTCGAAATGAGTTTTCGAGGAGAAAGATGGGAAGCAGAGGACTGATGGGCAGCACGCCTCTTATACCCAAATTTCCCCCTCCAAGAGGCTGTGCTAACATGGTAAAGCAGGTGCAACAGCATTATCAGCTCATTCCTTAGACTCGAGCAAGTAAACAGGCGCATGAAGGGTAAGTGCAGCAGGTTATTACGTTTTGAGGGAAGGAGTGGGCGCTGGCTACGAGCACGAGGACGAACCTACTCATGTTTGGAGGCCATGCGCGAGAGATCACGGCAAGTACTCAGGATCTCGGCAGACAAGTGATAAGGCACGACGGAAGGCGGATAGCCAATCTTTCGACCTCACATCAACACAAATCTTGATCTGGTACTCGAGCAAGTTTCAAGGGCGTGGAGATTGAGGAATCTCTTTTGGCGATACGACGCCATAGCTGGTGGATTGTAGCTTTGTGGCAAGGGCCCCCGGATCTTGATGACTTCTACATTTGAATACTTCAAGCCGCCGCCACAAATTGAAGCTTGTACGGAATTTATTTTCTAGCTTTTGCTTGTGCTTGAAGACATGAACAAGTCCGTAAACGAGGTCCGGACCGTGTCGAGAGCCGAAACGCTTCCTCTCTGTTGCTTGAACACACTCTTTGTGAAAGAAATGTTGTGCGATTTCATCTTCGCAAAGCAAAGCATATGCTCCGTACAGACTTCCTACCAAATGGTTGGATTCGAAAGTAATCTTCTTTCCATCGTCCGGATCCTCGTATGAACCCTTCCTGGATTCGGCCGTGGATAGTGCTACTTCTGGACATCCATTGATGAACTCCATGATGGCTACGTTGGGGAGAAGACTAGACGAAGGGAAATGTATAGTACGTTGCTTGTATTTACAAGCTAAAGTTGGAAATGCAGGAGGTCATTTATTAGTAGACAGCTGAGATTATATACCTTCTAAACATATCTTATGAGTGGAGTATCCCAGTCGAACCGGTACTTGGAAGAGCGCCGTAGGTGATGAAACGGTATTACTTGTAGATTATATCAAAGCCGAGAGGTTGTGAAATCTGAGCGTCCCTGGTGAACTGAAGATGATGGATCGAGGTTGGTGGGGAGGGAAAGAGTTCTAGAAGGTTGTAGGAAGTTTACGAGTATCTAATACAGCTAGTATGTCTGCTTTTGGACATTTCATACAGCTTCTCAAACTTCAGTTCCTGAAGTCGCAAGACATTCACCCATTCAGCCAACCGCCACATCCCTTGTTCTCGATGGTATGAAGAGGCGCCTACTCGAAACCAAGGCGCCAATATCACGACGACCACGCCCGAACAAGTTCTACAGTGGCCGTGCCAAGGACGCCGCAGCTCCCATCTCAATTCCACCAGCAACCCCGAGCACCAATGTCGACTCGCCCTCCGTCAAGCCCCGAAAATGGGGCAATCAAGCTTTACCACTCTCTCCAATCATGGATCCCGTGAAGATTGAGCAACGGAACAGACACAGAAAAACAAAATTGCCACCAACTAAGAATGCCGGCTTGACTCCCTTCCAACGGGCCTTGGTCAACAATCCATATGGTGAGCATAAGCAATACGATTTGTGCATATCGCTCTACTGAATATGTATAGCCCGGGCCTTGGCCACCGACATTCGCTACTGCAAGATCACGGAATCCCGTCTCCCATCCTTCTTCCAAATTCCCTTCGAAGTCCTTCCGCACACAGATCCTCCGCATGACTTCTGCCTCGTACCTACTCGTTTATTTGCCGATGTCACTCCCAATGTTTCTTACAAGAAGACAGGAGCATCAGGTTTTGCCCAGGGTCGCCAATCTGTTCTCAAGTATATCCTAGAGGAGAAAAGGCAAATTGCTTTGACCAGCTATTCTCAAAGAGAGGACATGGGCGAGACGAGGACAATGAGCAGACATGCAAAGAAGAATAGAGGCGTTCAGTGGAGGCAAGACATGGATAAGTTCGTGCTAGGATTACTGCAAAATGCTGTGGTTAGATCGCTGAGGTGGGGCTTTCAGCACCCGAAGGCCGGACTCGTCGCGCGATGTGATGGTGGGACAGGCGACATAGACAGCATGGATAGTGTTGCCTGCTTCTTATATCGGGAAACTGTGAAGAGTCATCTGGACCTTGAGGCAAAAATTTACGAGCACGTCAGCACTGCCCAAGATTTGAGTGAAAAGGTGAAAAAGATGGAAGTGAGCATCAGGTCACGCAATAACCTCGACATCAATCATCTTCGCCGGAAACCGCCGGTCATGAGCTTCGCCGCCAGCCATCCACCCACGCGATATCCCTCGGCGCCATACAGAGGCCGCATCATACCCGTGTACAGCTTGACGGACCTGCTAAGCGAGGAGAAGATGGGGATTCTATTGAAGGATACCGTATTTGAAGATGCAAGGGCATTTGTTGTCAAAGAGGGAAATCTGACGACGAAGGCGCAGATGGCATTGCTTAGACTACAGGAATACACGAACTGAATCTGTGGAAGAGCAGGGTCGATGGGTTTTATATACTCTGCTGAGAGCGTTGCTGAAATTGTGAGTACAATCACGACGACCTGTCAAGAAAACATAAGACGTGGGTAGATAGAAGCGTTACCTGTCTACGAATACCCACATTGCACGATATTCTTGAAGATACGAGATTGGGAAAGGTATGGTCATTAAAGACTTGCCATTATATCTTCGCCGGAGGGGCTCTTTGGTGTCAAGATGAATAGTGAGAAATGGCTCTCGAACATCGTCCATTCTTTCTAGATTACTATAAAACCAATCACTAACAGGTAATAGACAGAACAATAAGCGGCCTCTCCGAAAATGAGCCACACGCGCCCAGTTTCTGTGAAGAATCACTTCGAGTTAAATTCGACCCACGAATACGCGTGGACCCTGGCTCTCTTTTCTCTGGACTGAATTATAAGACGGCTTCCCATATCGCAGGATAGAATCGTGGCTGGTTTGTATCATGGAGGATGGTGTCATCATTAGGTATCTTATTTCAAGAATCAAACTGAAGTTATTCTTCATCACTACCATGCATCTCGATCTCGACTAGTATCCAAAAGAAAAAGTCCCATCCCATCCCATCCCATATCAGATAAAAAAAAAGAAGAGAAAAAAGTGTCGAAAAGTAAACCTCTACACAAACCTCATCCTTACAACTCCACCCTTTCTCGCAACCGTAACCATCATCTCACTGGACCCCAACAATCTCAATAACATCTCCACATCAGAAGAAAAAGGACCTCGTACCAACCACAAAAGAGAAATCACAACACCAGAAAAGGGCATCGCAACAAATAGAACCTCCAACCCAGTCCAAGTGAGACAAATAAAACATTATAACCTCACACAACACAAATCAAAAGCCGTACTTGGGGAGGAAACAAAATCTATGTATTACCAAATAAGTGCAATGGCCACCCCAACAAATCATCCATCATCAATGTCGAGCGCTCTACGCGTGATAAAGTACAAGAATGGATCTCATTAGATCAGGCCCGTCTCTCCTTCTCCCAAAAGTCCCTAGGGCAATTAAGCAACACCCATTTGCTGTAGGGAGAGACAAGTGTTTTTGAGACATCGTTCTTGCGTGTTTTGGAATTCTCCCCTTGCAGGCGCGGCTTCCATTGTTGAACAGGCCTATGCCACATCTCGTCGGGCCACTTTCGAAACCTTTGGCCTGGCCCTCGCTCTGTTCACGTCAACAAAATGCTTCAATGGGCCATGACTTCGGGGTGCGCTGAGGTAGCAGCATGACCCTCACCCATCTCCATGTCATCGTCGACCCCATCGCCCTTCTCTGTGACCTCCTCGGGGTCCTCGGGATCCTCGTCGTCGTCTTCGCTATCGCTGTTCTCAGATCCGAGGTCCTCGCTGCCAGCGTTAGAGGCGGCGTCGTCATCGTCATCTCCGCCTCCTCCCTCGGCGTCAACATCCATGTCACCGTCGCCCATCTCGACTTCCTTGCCGTTGGGAGGAGCGGATGGCTCCTCAAAGCCTTCTGTTGTAACTCCTTCGGCGTCAACCTCTTCCTCTTCCTCGGCACCGTAGAGGTCTTCGTCGTTAGGCTGTGTATCGGCCTCTGGTTGGTCTGGTGGAAATTCTGGTGGGGCGGTGGCCTCGGAGTCCCTGTTGGGGTCGTCAGCATTAGACTGCGCAAATAGTGGCAACAAGAATAGAACGTACCACTTGATAGCAAATCGGGTCACTCTGGGCTTCTCTGCCAAAATGTTGCGACGAATCTTCTCAATGACGGGCTTGCTTGGAGGACTCTCTGCCAACGTCTCGTCCGTGTACTCGTTGTTAACATAGTATCCCACTCGGACAAATTCGCGCCCATCGTAGCTGCAGGTCAAGAGGATGACGGTAACACCGATAACTTCAGAGCTTGGGATATTTGCAGTGTTTGGTGGGTCGGCCTCGAAGACGAATTTGTTCGTTCCTGGTGGGATGGGGCCAACGAGTAGGGAGTCAAGTTCTTGGTCGTGTTCCGAGCTATGTAGAAAGTTTTGTTAGTAGAGCCCTCAAGAGAATGGGAGGGCAGCGGCGTCCAACGGCGACATGGCTGTCCTTGACAACCAGTGTTGCTGGCCAAGCCGGTCGTTTTGGATGCCATGTAGCAAAGGACAATGCACACTCCCGAGCCAGCAGAGTGTGACAAGGCGTGTGTAGAAGCAAAGAAGTGAAAACTTACCTCTGGGCACTTCCGACATAGGTCAACTTCCACTCCAAATCCTTGCTCAAGTTCTCCAAGCTCTCAAAGGTGATCTCAAACTGGTAGGGCGCGTTGAACTGCGCAGGATTGTTCAAAACCTTGACATCTAGAAGCGTGACGACAGACATGATGTGGGTGTTCGTTGCAAGAAGATGGTGGTGTATCGATCGTAAGTATATGAGTGAGAAGGTGGGTTTATATGTGTTGGCGTTTGTGTTGGATGGAGAGAGCTTGGGGGGTATCTAGTAGTGAAGTGTTGATTGCTTGGGCGAGGTTGATTGTTGTTGACAAAGGTCCTTGCTCAGCAGAAACAAGTTTCAATGCCGAATAGAGGCTGGTTGGTAGGGAGAGAGCATTGTCCTTCAAAAAGGAAGTTGGGTCAACACGAACGCGACGCGGTCGAAATTCGGTCTGTTTGCGGTAGTCAGGAGAACGGGTATTGGGTGTGAGGGGAATATCTCAGAATGGCCACATCAATACTGCCATATCAATACTGCCACATTAATACTGCCACATTAATACTGCCACATTAATACTGCCACATTAATACTGCCATATTAATACTGCCACATTAATACTGCTACATCAATACTGCCACATTAATACTGCCATATCAATACTGCCACATTAATACTGCTACATCAACACTGCCACATCAATACTGCCAGATTACTGGTGGTGAAATATGTTATACGGTCGACGGATTGAGATGCACGTGATCCCTTACTTCCACCCGAGGTTGCGCCGCGGTGCTCAACGCCCCGGATTCCAATCCCTTGGAATCCTTCTGCCGCGACGCCATCTGCATCTCCATCTGCAGTTACATTCTTGCGCTTGTCCTCGCCGCATGGCCGCATCTACCTTCACTGTTTGCTGCGTCTTTAGTGGGACTGGCGCCCCGTCGTCCCGATCCCTCCTCTCGAGATGAAGGCAAGAAAATATCGAATCCCAAGCATACAGGCACCGACTACCAGGGACTACAATTTACTTTGTCATCGCCGTCACAAAGGCAGAACTTAAGGCGATCCTCGTCAGTTGTCCTAGCCAAGGCTGTACACGGCTCGAATTCCTGTACACGGGCCAGATCCTTATGTCGACGGGCGGCCCAGCTTATCATTTAGCAACCTGCATGGCTGGAAATTCGACTTGTTCTCCGTCATATCCTAGATGATAACAAACCCCGGGTGGTCACCAATTCAAATTGCACTTAACTGGTGGTAAAGTATGGAGGCGACCTGCATTCATGCCATCTCTTTTTCACATTTCCCCCCGAGCTTGTCAAATTTGCTCCTCTTTTTCTTCTTTGCAGCGTTACTAAAAAACGACCGATATGAAGTCCTTCGCTCCTTCCAAATGTGACAAACGACCATTTCGTTTTTGTTTCAGATCCTGTGCGCTGGTGCACAACGTCTTTGTGACCATGGCTCATACATTGAGTATTACACTCCATACTGCCTCACTACCACAATTCTAATAAGGGAACAGACAAAGTTTTGACTCGGAGGTCTCGGGGAGGAAAGAGAACAGATGCGCCTTCACTATTGACTATTCCTGGAGAATCGAGAAACAGGATATGCGACTTTCTTTTCGAAAGTTCGAACCCTCCGGAAGAGAACGTTGCAAATCTTAACAACGAACACCTCTCGAATTACTTCAATCTTTTACTGTGCTCGCGGCAACTACGTCGAGAACAACTTGGAAGATTTTTCGGCATAGACCGCTTTTTTCAAGACTTTGAGGCTCTGAACGCATGGATTTGCAAAGGCGTTGCGATCAATCCAGAGCTCCTACCACGAATTCGCCATGTTGGTATCCACATGGGGCGAACAAGAAGACGACCGGACTGCAACATTGCATACGGCGATTTTCAAGTTCAAGAAGCATTCTCGATGCTGCCCGGATTACGGACATTGCACATTAGCAGATCCTTCACCTTGAGGTCGTTTGTGATGAATGCTGAAGAGGTCTCGCAGATCATGGACAGCATTGCCAAAACGTGTCTAAACTTGCAGAGACTGGCCTTCTTGGTGCCTAGTGAGAACCTCGATTTCCTATACAATCTTCCCAAACTGCAAGCCCTTGCAATTACGACCCCGACATTCTTCGATGCCAAGCATTTCGTGGCAGCAGTGTCCGCTTTACCAAATTTGAGCACCTTCAGGATCCGAGACAAGAGCTGTCCATCAGCCTTCACACCATCCATCCTCAGCCAAATATCACCTTTGAGAGAAATCCAGCTGAAAGATAACATGACTCCTGGTCGTGTAGTGGTACCAGCAATGATGAATGCTTTGCTAGAAAGACATGGAGCTACGGTTACCTCCTTACATCTCGAGGCCTCAAAGTTCGAAAGAGAAGGGACGCTCGAGTCTATCTTTGCCACGTTGCCTCAGCTGCCACGCCTATCGAAGTTGAAACTTTGGTTTGATTCCGATCGTCGTGAAGTGGAAGCTCTCAACTCCCTGTTGACGACATTGTCCTTGCTCTACAAGATCAACGATTTACACCTCTGCTTCCAACTGCCCAAGCATGAGGATCTGGCAATCGCGCACCAGAAAATTATGCAAGCGCTCCCAGTAAATGGGACGGACCGGTGGTTTGGAGAGTGTTGGATCAATGGGGAAGGATACGTGCTGGATGATGGACTTTCTGACTGGGTGAGGGATGGCAATGCTGCCAGGAAAGATGAGTTCTATGGGGCTACATGGCCGTCGACCGGGAAGGAGACTTGGAGTGGAAGAGGGAGGTACTATGGTTGTATCCAAGTGAGGGCATGGAAAAGAGATCGGTGAATTGTTTTAGGTGGGTATGGGAGTTTATACGGGGTGAAAAGCTGCTTTTGAATTTTGGGATGCTGATAGATGTTGAGGAGCATAGCGACTTGCAAATTTTTTTTTTTTTTGCCAATTTCTTGCCCTAATATCCCCCCTTGTTTGTCCGTGGCTAACCACTGATCTCCTCTGTCATTCCGGCTCCCAGCTTATGCCATCTCCGGCGCCCTGCTAGTATATAAAGAGCCACTCAGCTGTGTTCAGAACACCATCAACAGCAACCTCTTCAAACCAATTTCCACGTTGGTAGTCTATGTACCGGACCAGCGATTCACGCCAACTTGCATCCCTCCTAAACCGATAATAGATATCTTCACCACTGAATGCAACGAATTCCCTCATCATTCCATCCGAGCGTATCGAGGGACAGAATAGCCCAGAAAAATTCCAAAAATGCCCGACCTCCTCACCCAAGAGCAATCAAAGTCCACACTCCATCAGCCGCCTGCCACGCGCTTTCCGATACCTCGCCCATATTAAGACGATACCAAATCCCATCTCTGCGCTCAATCTGCATAACCAGCAAAGTCGCGGGATACTCATCCCCCAGTTCCGCAACGTGTCTCCGTCCAACGACAATGAAGTCCTGTAAACCCACATTGTAACACCCGCGCTTCCAAAAGCCCTCGTCCATACGGGAAAGGGAACCGACAATGTGCCCGGCTGCGTCTAGGATATTAGGCGGGCTCGTTTTTCCGCCCGAGGTTTCGTGGCTGGTGTTGGCACCTGTTAAGTGCTGTTGGACGGTATGGCAGTCGATGCAGATGAAGCCCATTTCCGGTTCATCGAGCCTGGGTTTCTCACTGCCGTTGGATGGCGTGGAGACCTGGAAGCGTGCATGACTGGCCCAGAAGAAGACGATGTGGTGGGATGGAATCATTTTGAGCCGAGGTTCGAGACCGGGAAGATGAAGCCGCAAGACATCTAGATCGACTTGTCTTTCCTGTTCTGGTTCCCAAAGCATTTCATCAGGAAGTTGTGTACCCTTTCCATTTATTTCTGCGGCCTTGAGTAAGCGCACGCCATAGGACATATTTTGGTGCACGTAGCATCGAATGGTGGGTGTCTCGGTCTCCAAACGCTCATTGCCAACAACTATATCCGTCTCCCCAACCCAGCCCATCCAAGACCAACTCGGAAAAAGCACCCGTTGTTTGAGATCGGTCATGGGCAAGGTTGTCAAATCATCTCTTCTGTCTTGACCAAGAAACGTTATCCACGATACCGCCAGCTCGAATCGAGAAATGGGTAAGCCCCAGAGGAACTCCTCGCCCGCGTCAACACTCAGTGCCTCTGTGATCGCCGCGAAAGCATCATGGTAGTCACCAGCATACGAGAGAGTACGCAGCGAAAATGATCTGACAAAGTAGCCGTAGTCCCGCCAAAATCTCTCTGTTGCATCGGTCGGGTCTGTAAAAACACGTACGGAGCTCTTCAAACGGAGCTCGCCACTCTTTCTTTCAAATGACTGGTATCGTGGGAACGGGAACTCAAAGTAAGCTTCTTCGGAGAACCTGGTTTCGTTGCAAACGAAATGGACCTGTTCTTTCGTGAAGATGAGATTACGTCTCGAGAGAACTCGCTCCTGCATTGTCCATCCTAGACAGCTTAACGTCAGCACCATGGTTTTAAAAAGGCTTGACGCAAAGCACTTGCCTCGCTGATACCATACAGTGCTGTCCATGTAATTTGACGTGCGAATGCATGGCGCCAGAGTGGTTAACAAGGATAGTCCAGATCTGTCATGAACATGGTCGACAGCACAGTCTTTACGGCAGGGCGGTGATAGCGGCACTTCTTGCTGTGTTCGATGTCTTGTGCCTGGGCGTAGTCCGGGTAATCCAGCGCTCACATCTATCCCAGCGGCACCTATCACAGTCACAAAAGATGCATTGTAGATGGCATGCATCTTAGAAATCTGCACAGTCTTGTCCTCGATGCTGTCTTGACAGATGCACAATCTGTCAATCCAAACATAAGCTATGCTCAAAGCCTTTGCTAAATCCAGCACATCTGCAATGGTTTTCGGAAGGTCAAGACTATCGAGAGAGCCAGGAGTGTGAAGGAATAGTGATGTCGAGCTATCAAGTTGCAAATTCAGGCTCGGACTGCCTTTAGACGGAGAGCCCCAGACATATGACAAGGCAATGTAGCGGAAGTCTACCAGAGTTCTCTGCTGGAAAGTTCGAACGCAGCTCTCTTCGACATCAATGAATCGAATCCATGGCATTCTGCATGACCGTGAGTTTATGCTCACATGACTAGATGGAACTTACTCGAATACACGATCCTTAGAAAGCATGATACTGCAAGTGTCTTGATGCTCATCCTCGCAAATTTCCAACCATCGACGTAACCACATCAGATTGATTTGCAAAGGCCTTATCCTTCCGGCAAATAGCGTCATATCAACTTCTGACCTTGGATCTTGAAAATCATTACCTATCTGTATCAAGCTCGATCCAAAGTCACACGTCAGAAATCGATTGTCCAGGTACAAGTGAGCACTGCCATCAAGGTCGTGAGAATGGTGCCCTTCAAGATGCGTCGTAATAGTCAATCCGGATAGCTTGACGTTGTCGTCGGCATCTTTTTCCGGATACCTGAAAACACCTGAAAATCTGCCAATATCTGCTTTGCATATCACTCGAGCGCCAGAGCGTGCTCGACAGTCCTCGGTGTAGATGCCTGAATCCGATACGAACTGCCAGATGAGTACGCACAAAGGGCAGTGTTTCCGTTCTTTGATGTCGCTGAGGAACCCAAGAACAATCTTCCGTAGTCGAACGGCATTCTTCGTGTTAGAGTATTCATCAGGGATATTTGCATTTCGGATCATGGGAATCTCAGAGGTACGCGGACCTCTTAGTAAAGCAAAGTCGATTTGTCGGCAGCTTTTGCAGAGTGGAGATATGGTCGGCCTAGGTCCTGAATCGTCAGGCTTGACAGGGACTCTGTGTGGTTCATATCAGATTGTTCGAGAGACAGAGAGGATGAGAAAATTGTATGAAACCAACATTGCGAAGGCCTGGTCTTCTGAATTACCGTCCGATGATTGATCAAAAGGCATTGGATCCTTGGCTTGGTGCCCAGACTTTCCATCCTGCATAGGCTCCAACAGTTGGTGTTGTATATGGGACGGATTAGACTCAGGCAGATTCAGGCTCTCGTTGCGTAACATTGTTGATATAACGAACACGACGATGTAGAAGGATGTCGTCAAGGCGTGTGATCAGGAGTGAGACGTTGGTATTCATTTCATCCTGCGCGTGAGATTGGCTTGCTGCTATGCTGCGCCCCGCATGCGCCCGGCTGCAGCTTGCCCCTCTATACTTCGCGATGTCAGATAGCGACGAGGAATTTTCGGACATCTGGAATTTTGTGCTGAAGTCTCCTACGGATGAGATCAGTAAAGGTCGAGCGCGGTACATACCACGTGTTTGTCTGTCTCTAGTAGACAGATTCTCCAAAGAGTAGTTCAGTTGCGCTGGAATCATTGTGAAAGAGCCCGAAACCACAAGTAATAACTGCCAGGGAACGACAAGAGAACTTACTAGATGAATGCCGACTGAGGGCTGAAAGGAGAAAAGATTTCATTGGAAATATCAGGTATACGCGCCGCCAATTCCAAAACTCCCGCCATCTCAAACTCCAAGAAAATGCTTATCAGCACGCTATGCAAAAAGCTACCTTTCCCAGCCCTATACCCCCTGACTTCATACCTCAGAAACTTCCCCTCAGAGTCCTGCAAGCAACTCCTGCGTACACGCCCTCAGCATCCCCAACCCAAACCACTCCCCCACAGTCCCCAACTCTTTAACCCTCCTCTGCAGCACCCCTCTGTCAACACTACAAACCCACTCCCCAGCACAAGAACAATGCTCCATGAATTCATTCCCGCCTCTCAACCTACTACACTTCGAACACTTGAGATCTTGTGTCGCCCACGCCACAAGAAAACTCTGTACCCTGGCAACAAGCATTTCCTCAATCCTCAGACGATTGAAGGGCGTTTGACATGTGAGACAACGCCATTTGGGCAGTGTTGATTGGATTTGGGCAAGGTCGAGGGTGGTTGCTGAGGGTGGGGGGAGGATGTCGGAGTCGCGGCAGAGGTCGAGATCGCGGACGGAACAGCATTCTTCGCAGACTAGGCCTTTTACTGTCACCGACGAGGAGGGATTTTGGAAAGCAGCTTGGGCGCTGAATTCACGAATTTCAAAAAGGTTCAAGAGCTGAGCTCGGAGTTGACGAACAGGTAAGTTCTGGGCCTTGTCCAGACTCAATACTTGCGTGATCGACTTGACAAGTTGGAGGACTGGATTCGACAACTCTTTGTCAGAGAGATGTGAGCCAGGTAGTGAAGGGAAAGCCCAATCCTTTTCGAGTTCCTCGTGCTGCATCTCATTCTGTTGCCTCCTGAAAAGAGCAGAAATCTGTTTTTGCAAAGGTTTGCTGAAAGTCTTCGGTAGTCCCTTCTCCGGATCGTCGAGATCGTGATCGTTGCCTTGGGTATTGGTGAGATTCTTAAATGCAATTTGCGTCACTCGAGGTGCCACTGATCCATCGGCGGCTGCTATTAGTGAAGGTCTCTTTCGTCCATGCATCAATTCGATAAATTCCACAATCCAGTCATTGAAGACTGGTTGGAGTATGGGAGGCAGGAAAGTAGCGAGCTGCCAGTTCATAATGGTGTCCAGTTCTTGATTCTCGACTTCGATAACTTCGGTGCAGCCCTTGCCTCCGTAATTGAACGAGTCGTACCAAACAAGATAGTCCCAATACTCCTTGATTTCAAGCTCGAGGAATGTGAAGAGTGGCTTCGCCTTGACAGTCTTGAGGATATACTGCGAATAAGCGAATGCGTTTCCAACCTCGGTCTTCGTCGTCTGGAGAAGCAATCGATGGGCAGAGGCATACACGATATGCGACCCGACTCGTCTGAAGTCAGTCATCAACTGCTGAAGTGCTTTCCGACTCATCATTTGCACATAGTAATGCAGATTTCTGTCATAAAGGAAAGAACCTGGATTCTCCACCCAGCGAACCAAGTGCTGCACCATAACATCAGCCATCTCACCATTGTTGCAAGCCTCGGCCCACCAGGACTTGACCATCTCACGAAGGACAGTAATGCCAGCAGTCGCGAAAGCGCTGTCGGAATAAATGGTTTGATTGCCAGCATTGTCGTCATCAGTCGGTGCAGCAGGATTGAACGAGACCGACTCGCTGCCCTCAGCCTCGTTGATGAGCGATGAAGCAAGAATGGTGTTGATCGCAAGGTTCCGGATGTTCAAATCAATACAGACAGATTGGTAAGTACCAGGGTTGTTGATCGATGTCATCTCAACAGTCTCCAAAGGGGTGATGATGTCGTCTTTCTCGTACCCGGCATGATCAGGTTTCGGACCTGCAGACCACCATAGTACAACCCGATCTTTCTGTAGCCGCCTGGCATAAGCCACATCTATCAAGAATCGTGGATCATGTCCTTCGAGATTGCAAAGTGGAATATCGCCATACCGTGCAAGCTCCACGAGGTGCGCGACCCACTGTCCTACGGCAAGGTAGTGTGTGACTATTCTCTTCGCGATGAAAGATTGCCATCCCAGTGGTGGAAGCAGCTTGTCCGTCTCGTCAGGTTTTAGAGGCAGAATCGGGAACTCGTTCATGACAGGAATCTCATGGACAAGCATTCTGGTCGCTTGCGATTGCACCACCATGACCAAGGCTCTGTCCTTCTCTTCATTTCGCATGCGCTTGATGGCATCGCCGATCTCGAGAAGTGCTTTCCTCTTTGTCGTGACTTGAACGATCTTGAAGTGAACATCTTCTTGATATTCCAAGGAATTTTGCCACTGCTCTCCACCGCTGTCTTGCAATCGTTTTGCGAACATGTCTCGGTAGATTTTGTCGATATTGGGCATGCTCTGGACCTCTCTCGATCGGCTCAAGATGACGACGTGAGCCGGTTGATCCTTTGAAGTTGGGAAGAGAGTGAATATCTGCCTGTCACCGGCAATGACATGGTAGAGGAAAAGGTAGCGGAGAGGGGCATCGGTGAGATATGGCTGGTCCATCTTGACCTTCTTCAAGGAGTCGAGAGCGAAGCCGTGGTCGAGGCCCTTGCCAAGAACACCCTTTTGTGTCTCGTCGAAGGTGCAGACACTACCCAGCTCAAGTACGGCGCGAAGATTGAGCGGCACTTGCTTCTCATATACACCTTCCACGCTAGAATGGTTGAACAGCACGCTCAGCTTCTTTGCTTCGCTGACGTACACTTGCTCCGACATGGTCAGCTTGAAGAGATGGACTGAGGGGTGTCCATTGGGCAACGTGTAGTTGGTGACCTTCTCGACTTGACAACCCTCGACCTCCGCATCAGGTAGATCGTCTCGCTTCAGGTTGAGATACAGCTGACGTGGTACGATGACCTTGAGAGTGTGGATTTTCTTGTCAATAAGAACGAAAGCCTGCACCTGACCGGGAAGTTCGGTTTCACGGAGTGAAAGCAACTGCCAGGTACTGATGTACAACATCTCGGCCTGGTTTCTGAAGAAGCTTCCAATGGCATCCGAGGCTTCGTTCCTTTTCTCACCGAAGAGTTGTCGTCGGCGTATCCGCTGTTGCTTTTGGATCTTCCACTTCTGCTTCTGGTACTGTAACCAAGCTTCATAGTTGTTGTCGATAGATGGCACAATCTTTGGAAGTGCTGCATATGGATCCGTATTGACAGGTGCAGCAGGCTCCGGTGCTTTCCTCTTTGCTGACAACTTTGTCGCCTGACCTCGCTTCGCAATTTGCGTCAGCTTGGACGAAGTCCCAAAATCCTCGAGGTCAAGGTGAACCCTATTGCCCAGCGTGTTGATGTCGGCGTCCAAGAGCGGCTTTTCTTTAGCACCAAACATATCCGTCATCTTTTTCTGCTGCAACTTGTCTTCCTTGATTCGGATCCTTCGACTCAGCCAGTCCGGATGGGCTACTCGTGGAACAGGATTGCTCACTTTTTGTAGCGCGGCGGGGATGGTGATGATCTTTTGGATGACAGAGGCCAGACGTTCAGTGTAGTACTGCCAGTCGATGATGTCTCGAGGGTCCATAGTTCCTGGGTCTTCTCTCAGCCATTTCTTGAGATAGTAGCGCTTCACGCTCTCCTCGGCAGAGAATATAGCCACTGGAATGGCGCGCTCGGTGATGGGCGCATGCTTCGGTCTGGACGACAAAATGTACTTGCAGTTCAAACCCTTGTCCTTGATCATCTGCTCTCCCAAGAATTCAGCCAACCGTTTCGCCGTGGTGATAGCAGTAGACTTTTGGGCCCCGTACTCCTCCAAGGTTTTGGCCATGTTTTTGTTTTCGCAAATGAGGTCGATCAATTCTTCGTCGGCCAATGTCGAACCTCTCTGCTCCAGCACATCTAGCCATCGATTGGCAACACGAGCGACAGATGCGTAAACCTCAGTGAGAGTCGAACCTTCCAAGAAGAATTTGAACAGTTGTGTCTGGAAGATCTTGATGAGTTTGAGCTCACCACGTCTCTTTACCTCGAATCCTTTCAGTTCAGCAAGCGTGTTGTCGTGATTGAAGACCGCATACCGCTTCTTCAAGTTCTTATCCTCTTCCTTGGAGGTCGGCAGCATCATGGCTTTGTAAGGTCCATCAACTTCGAAGAAAATGGTATTGTCGCTATGGGTCTCGTATCTGAACGTATTGGGGTCTACCAAGTCCTGATATTGATGGTTCGTGAATTTGGCGTGGACTAGATGATTCAACATGACGCAGGGATATGAGATGGTGACCTTCTTTCCATTCTTGAGCTTGAAGGCAAAATCTTCGGGAAATGTGGCAGGAAGTATGCACCAGATACCATCAGTATCCAATTCGAGAGGCCTGCCTATCCGCTCAACCAGTTGCCGTGCGAGTTGAATGATGTGAGCTCCGGTCAAACATGTCACTCCGGCCATCTCCATGGAATACCATCGGGAACCTTTTCTCATAACATAACCGTAGAAACTGTTCAGAATGACCTTGTGAGCAAGTTGTAGGGAGTCGAAGAGGATGATCATCTTCTTCGCTTGGTCGATCTCTGGTTGAGAAGCACCCGAAGATTTCAGGGCTTCCGTCTTTCCTTTCCAGATCTTCTGTTTGCCCTTGTAATCATATCGTCGATCTCGGAAGTCGCACACGGTTTTGACGTAGAACGGGTTCTCTCGTTGGCAGATGATGGCTTCCCGCTCTATCGTCTTTGTTTCCTTTATCTTGTGGTAGATTTTCTGGCCGTACTGCTGCAATCGCTTTTTCACCAATGCAGCTTGCTCCTCGTTCGGCAGCTCCTGAAATGTCCTCGAGGGAGAATTCGGCCATCGACCAGGAAATCGCTCGTTCTCAAGCGCATGCCGAATCATATTGTACTCGTCCTTCTTCGCGGGCAGAAACTCTCCTCTCCATGACCAAGGCAGCCGTCGATCGCAAGTCTTTCCGGGTCGGTTGAAGTCGCAAGCCGCGCAGTCCGACTCCTGGATCATAGAATCCGGCTGCAATCGATTCGTCGTCATAATATTCGGATACATAGATGCGACATCCAGATGGTATATGAGAGGATTCTCGCTGCAATTAGGACTCGACTTGAGTGCCTCCAGCTTTGCTTTGATCTCGTCTCGAACCTCCTCATAATTGTCAACATCATCCATGGTCTTCTTTTCTTCAACTTCGATGCAGAATTTCAGAGCTGCATCGAGATCCACAAGCAGCTCGTCGATTGCTCTCGTGTCGATCTTGAACTCACAAGGAATGTCGCTGCGGAAAACACCTGCCTCGATACTTTCGACGTGACCACCAACATACGTCTCGGCTTCGAGGAGATGACCATCATAAAACGACTCTGTCGGAGGCTTATGCTTGTTTGGTAGCAAAATGCCTTTTTGGTATGCCTGCACCATCAACAGCATCTCGCAAAGAGTACCAGTCCCTTTTCGTAATGTGTCGTCTGGTCCCAGCGGAATAATGGTACATAGAGAGAAGATGAAGGGGTGCACATATTTCATGTACAAATAGTATGTGGCGACGGCATCAGAGACAGAGTACTCCGCAAGTGTTTGTGGTCTTTCGCTGGCGTATGGTGTCATGAGTTCAGGATCCAGCTCGTCGGGATCGTATCCCAGTTTCGCAACGGTGACAGCTTTCAGACCTCGACTTCCCTGAGGCAAGTAACTGTCTCGACTCACCCATGCAAAGGCGTCCATATGGGCACAGTAATTGGATTGGTAAATGTCTTCACCGTTCTTCCGGAATCCAATCTCCTGGTACATGTCGATTCCCAGCACACTTGCTCTTGCTTCCACAAACGGCCAATCGAAGAAGTCACCGTTGTATGTGACAATGACTGTCGGCTTTGCCTCCTTGATGTGTTCGAAAAATCGTTCAATCAGCGCCTTTTCGTCAGGCTCGTTGAAAATCATAAATGGACCATCGTATTCGGGCTTGGGGGTGTATTCGAAGTCTGAAATGTCCTCTGACACAATCTCTCGGTTCGTTATTAGGAATCCTTGACCATCGATCATGTACGATATCATCATAATCTGATCTATGGTCGCATCCGGGAACTTCAGGGGAAGTTTGGTCGTCTCAATATCGTATGCCATTACGACAGGATCTGCGTGCGCGAGGCGGTCTTCGATGCATGTCAAACTTACCACGCCGTGCTTTACCTCGACTGTGTACCATCTTCCAATGCGGACGTCTACACGTATTAGCATATGTTGAGCATGGTCTCTTCGTTTCCAAACGCACCTTTATCGATTGCAACTCGTACATGGTATGGAACATCATACTCTCTAATATCAACAATGAAATCGCTCGGATCTGAGGCGGCACTAGGTCGTTTATCGTAATTTTCATCCTCATCAAAAATATCAAATCCAGCGTTCGCGCTGCAATTCATTAGCATTGCCCCTGTCTTAAAATTATGCCAACTCACCTAGCAACCTCCGCATAAGTATCCATAGCATTAACCTTCTTCTTATTCTTTTCCGCAATAGGCATGACTACCTTCCTCACAGCGAGCAGATCGTTCACATTCGCGAAATCCAGCTTCAGCAGTGTCCGTCTATACCCCGACAAATGATTTGGCATCTGTAAATCCTCCTTTTCCACTCTCGAGATCTTCTTAACCACACCATCAGCCATTCGTCTTATCCACTCCTCAACCTCAGCCTCTCTGCCCCTCTTCACAGCAACAAGAAAGTACGGCTCATATTCTAACGTCGCCTTGAACGTATCGTCCTCGCCTCCGTCACCAATAAAGTAGAAGTCCACGCCAGCACGGCCGCCAGGGTAGTTATCGTCTTCAATTGTGGTAGCATGCATGTTACATAGCCATCCGACGCGTTTGGGGCCAGAGTCGTAACGCGCGAAGCCCATGGACTCGTCTATGCTGTTCGCGAGACGTGTTTGCTCCCATTTTTCTGTTTGAGAGGTCTTTTCTGTGGATAGGAGGCTGCCAGCGGCCACTGCTTGGGGCTTTCGTGCAGCGTATGAGGTTTGGCCGCCTTTGCCTAGTCGTCGGTATGGCTGGCCGGCTCGTCGTGGAGGCATTGTGGAGGTGATTTTTATGGAAAAGTCGTTAAGAGGTCGATATCATGGCAGTTTGGGGTTTGCTCCTAGTTGGAGAGGGTATACGGTATGAAGAGTGAGGTTGTGGTGTTGGTCGTGGGTGCTCTCGATCTCTCCTGGACGCGTTCACGATTGAAGGAGGACGCGTTTGACGCGCTAACAAGCAAGAAGCTAAATTGGTTTACATAAACACTGAGTCAGCACTCGAGATTCTCCCGTCGATGATGAATGCATTAGAAGTCAATTCCACCAAATTTGACAATTCTGTTCTGTAGGAATTCACAACACGGAATTGGTATGCGTATTCTCTTGGCTTCCAAGATTGATTCTTTCTCTACTAGCCGATTATTCTTTCCCAACCTACATCAAAATCTGTAACACTACAAAAGCTCCCCTCCAACCCGAGATCTTACAACCACGAACCTACTCCTACGGCCACCACCACAATCATGGCCTCCGGAATGAACACGGACGAGGCGCCTCCCCTGCCCCCACCAGACTACCGCCCTCAAACAACAGAAGAATTCGCAAAGCAAAAACAACCACCTATGCGCGGCCTAATAGTTGACCCAAAATATCCTCCCACAGCCTCAGAAGCCCAAGCAATATGGGACGCCAAAGACGCCGAAGCAAAAAGATCATCCTCCATGAAAGCGCCACCGCCTACTTTCTCCCCACCGGAATCGTCGCAGTTTTCGTCTGGTGTTCCTCGGCCGGCGCAAGAATTAGGCTCAGATATAAGGCGCAGTAGTGGCACGAGTCAAATTTTGAATACGGCTGCAGCGCCTAGGATAGAAGAGGAAATCAATACCATGCCGGGTGGCTCGTATCATACTGCTGGTGGACGAGCGGCAGAGAGCCAAGAGGTGACGGTTTTGAATGCACTCCGCAGGGTCAATCCTGCTGAATTTACCTCGTTACATCACCAACCTTGTGTACGGGAAGCCTTTCTACAGGCCTTTGCCGCCGGATTTCTCGTCTCGGGTATCACAGTTATCACTGGACGGCCTGTGGGAAAGGCAGTGAACAATTTCGTCTGGGCGTTTTTGCCGACGAGTGTGGTTGGGTTTCAGTATTGTCAGTATCAAAGAGGCAGGGAAAGGGAAGGTATGAGGCAGGCTATCAAAATTGTTGAGCAAAAGAAAGAGGAGCGAGCAAAGATGATGGCGGAGAGAAGGGAGAAATGGCTAGCACTGAAGGAAGAGAAACGGTTAGCGGAAGAAAGAGAAGAGGCACAACGGATAGAGAGTGAAAAGAGATGGTGGAAAATATGGCAAAGGGGGAACTCGACAGAGAAAGTGGACAGAGAAGGGTGATCTGTCAAGCCTGTAACATTTTGTACAAATAGAAAGAGTTATTCGACGATCTTATGAAGAGTGTAGGAAACTTGCATTGGAATGGTAAATCCCCAACCATCTTCGGAGACTATACCCAGACTCAATCCACCATTACCGATGAACAAGGGTAATCACATCACCTCCCCCCTCAAGCTTCATCCCAAACCAATTATTTTTGACTCACAGTCCTTACTATCAAAGGGACGATCAAATAGTTCCACTCCTAACCCCCAACCCACCAAAACCAAAAAACAATAACCCAACTTATCAATACCAACTCAGCGTTAATCAACATTTCCTCCGCCTTACCAAATCAAAACTCAATTAGCCAGCGAAACATATCAAAAGAAATGAAAATCCAGAAGGATAGATAACCCCAAGAATAGTTTCTCCGCCCTCCTAACGCCCTCCAACGCTCTCTGTACTCGCCCAACCTGTTTTCAGGAAAGAGGGAAAATAAAAAACATGCGAATTTCAATATAAGACCCCATCCGACCCTCTGTCTTAAAAGATTCTGATATACCCCTCTCTCACTTCTTCCCAAGCGTTGCGTTTACAAATGATGGAACTGACCATCGTAGAAATACAAATCACTGATCGAGATAGGTACTAAGATATCACACTTGAAGAAAATACCAGTTCCACATCCATATTCCTCGTCATTCAATCCTGTCAAATTCAGATCGTGATGGGAGAGAGAGAGAGAGCAGAAAGTATAAATCATTTCATCTATCATTCATATCGAACAAAGTCGGCCATCAAACCCCCCACCTCATCGATTCTCCATAAACTCATTCACTCTTCATCCCATCATTCGCTCATGCCATCATGCCATCAACCCATCATAAGCATCGTTTCATGTTGTCCATCATAATTTCTCCGAGAAAGGATGATACCATCCAGTCTTCCCATATGAACTTCATTTCATGTTGTCAACCATGATGTCCCTAGGGAACTAGTTTTTCCCAAAGGCAGACAACGCCCGACCATGGTATTTCCAAAGGCCAGCCTGTATCCCTCCCTGTCCCTCCCGCCAGAACTCCATCGTGAAGAAGAACAATCTCATATCGGGCATCATTGTAAGAATCCTCATATCCATGACCGCGTGCGTGATGAGCCAGCACGAGATCATTCCCGTAATTCCCCAACTCCAAAGCCCCCGAGCGAAAAAATCACTCAAAGTCCACCCATATCCACAACCAGAGCCATCTCCTACCAAGCCTATCTGCCATGAATCCCAAACCACCTCCAACAAGACTCCACTGCACCCCTAATCCAAGAATCTCACAGCCCGTTCTTTCTCACTTTCCGCGCCCCCACTCCCAATCTTCATGCCTCGTCGACGTTCCTCAGCCCGTCGACTCCTCGCCTCCCTACTCTCCCGATTCTTCCATTCTAAAACCTGTTGTCTCCTCCTTTGACTCCGCGCATATGCTATAGCCGGTGTGGGTCTGAAGCCGATGCCGTTGACCCCATAGCCGTCATCATCGGGGTCCAGGGCTAGATGGCCTGTGATTTCAGAGTCTTGCCATGTCATTTCGTTCAACGAAGGCGATGAGGTGGATGAGAAGGAGGAGGATTCAGGCGGTTGAAAGGTCGTTGCTGGAAGGATTGTTGCGAGTCTGCTTGGTGAGACCATAAGAGGCGGCGGACTCCCACGATGTGAACTCGGCGCAGGCGGTTGCGGTGTCTCTGGTATCTCCATGACCCTCCCGTCATCAGACTTCTCACGAAAACTGAGGGAGTGATGCCAACTGATTCCTCCTCCAGCCCTACGAGGACTAAATCCATCACCACTCTCTTCTTCATGCGCATGTGTAGAAGCATTTGAACTCGAAACATCTTCAAACCCCTCCAGCCTTATCTTCTTCCTATCCTTCTCTTCGCTCTGTCCTCCAAAGCGCAAAATCGGGACGTTCCCAAGCGTAGGCGGTTGTAGATCCAGTTTCCCCAGTTTCTTCGCAACAGCCGTACGTGGTGAACTTGCGCCCTCATCCACCTCGTCTAATCCTGCTCTCCTCATCTCACTAGCCCCTCCAATGCTCAAGGCCGTATTAGAACCTAGAGGCCTCGAAGTGTCCAAATCTGCAGGCTTGGGTGTAACCAAAACCATCGGTGAAAATCGGTCCCCCTTCAAATGTGAATTGATTTCCGCAAAATTCCTCGCCTTTTCCAGCTCCTGTGAAAGTTGTGGTTCAAATCCTCTGCTCATCCCAATCTCTTCCTGCGAATCCCTCCTCTTCCTCTTTGGACTTCCCCTCAAAATTCCCTTCGGCCCAATCTGTGTATGTTGTAAAGGATGTAATCGTGGCGTCGCTAGCATGTCCTGCGCCTGTGGTCCATATGAATGTGGCCGTTGTCTCAAAGGCGTTGATTGAGCCTCCCTTTGGTGGCTGTGAGCATTCTGCGCAGGTTGAGGTGAACCCGATTGCTTCCCAGGTAATGACATAGCCGTAATCGCATTCGTCCTCGCCCTCAGCAGGATATCGGCAAGGTCCATAAACCAAGTCCCCGTTTCCTATTTGGTTTCCAATCTCTTTCCCAATTCACTCTAACGGCGCTTGTAAAGCAAGCATCAGTCCAAGACGTGAGCGACGTAGAAGCGTGATATGTACAACGTGAGCTCTAAGAGCCAAGGATGCGCGAGAGGAGGATAAACGGCGCGTGAATGAGCGCAATGAGCCGAGTTGTATATATCGTGTGCTTCAAGCGCGGCTCATAAATACGCCCAAGCCTAATCTCGTTCTGGGTTGATGCGATTCACGGTCCCAGAAGGATGGCAATGGTGGTCCAGGAGGGGTAGTCCAAGAAGTCCTATCCGTGATGTCCTCGCGCCTCCGTATGTGAGAGCGCAATGAACCGTGGTACGCGGGTTCTTGTGAACGTTAAGTAAAAGAGAGCCGAGTTATTGCCCAAAAGATAAATGCATCGAAGTGGAGTGGTTGAAAGTGGAGAGTGAAGTGAGGGAAGTGAAGTGAGGGGTCTAATTGTTGTTCCGGTGACTTGGTGGGATGTCCTTAGCTCCACAATATAATCCCAGCGCCGGGTAAGGCTGCACTGCATGCAAAGCCAGGGTTATTATGTTACTCGGTAAATAACCAACGAGTTGAGGTTCTGTACATAATTTCCATCACAACAACACGTCTATCACCCTCGGATAGGCACGATGAGAGATTGTATGAGCAATCGAATTAAGTAGTCTAATAATACCTCTATTCATACACCTAGTGCAAACCACAAGAACAACGAAAACGACCCACCAAGCGTGTTGAAAAAGAATAACGGATAGGAATGGGTACTCGAGACACGACTAGTCTCCTCAACGCCATACAATGCAAATATTCAACATTCCTCCCAACTCCCACTATGATATGACCTTCCCACGTAGATGCACAATGCCAAAAATCTATCATGATGACCTGCCATCTTGTTGCTGTCCCCCGATTTTCTCATGCCTTCTGCACCGTTCTTTCTTGAGACCTGACACACATGTGGTACAATGCGGCCGCTTTTCATCGCATCCAAGCAATTTCTGGCGACAATGGTGACAGGCAGAAACATAATAACTAAGCAACAACCTGGACTCATCGATATCGTAACGACACTCCTCAGCTTTGACCTTTGGGTTTGTCCTGTTCTTCTCCTCTTTGTATTCGTTACACTCCGGCTGTTGCATGCCATAACTTCTCTTCCCCTAGATACAACGGCGGCAGGCAAAGGTGAGGCCTGGTGTTTGCTTCGATTTTTTAGCACGATGAATGCTTCATCTTAAACCATCAATCATCATGATATCTATATCATTACGACCCTGGAACCGGGCCGTGAGATGAACTTGAAGTAACCTGCTCGGGCGTGGTAGGTCCTCGATTTTGTGTTGACGGGCCGGAGAGGCTTGGAATCGAGACATCCCTGCCCAGCCTGCCAACTACGTCGCTTTCAGCAATCACAAGCTGATAGTGATTACGACTGCTGAGGAACAGGAGGTGGTCCACCTCCGTTGATCTGTCCCGGTGCCGCATACCCTCCATTTTGCACCGGTGTGCCTGGCTGTGGCGTGCCACTCATTGGCCGACCTGGAGTGCCTATGGTTGACATCCTCTGCTGATGCTGTTGTCCCCCAAATTGTTGACCGGCGAACGACTGACCTCCACCTTGACTGACAGGCGTTGGTCGGTAATACGATGGGTTCTGTTGCGGAGCTCCCGTTGTCGTTGGTTGATACGAAGTTCTAGGCTGGTTGAATTGTGGAGGCGCTATCGACCCTGATGTTGTGAGAGGGGATGCTGTGCGTGGCTGTTGAGCTTGTGACGAAGCGTAATTGTACATTTGCGCAGCCGGCTGAGCACGAGCTTGGTATGCTGATGAAGGCGCTGGTGGTTGCGCGTATTGCCGCGGCGCGCTGGGAGTACCTTGGTAATGTTGCTGTTGCGTCTGCTGAGGTTGAGCATAGTTCGTCTTCTGCCCTGTGATGTTGTATATGTTCTGCAGAGAACCGGACGAATTGAAATTGGCAGGTCGTGGTGCACTTTGCGTATATGCTTGAGGATTGTAACCGGCGCGAGGGGTGGTCGTTGGGTATCCACCTGAGAATGTCTGAACACCACCGCCTGAACGTTGGTATGGTAGTGCCGCTGGACGAGATTGTTGCGCTTGACTCGGATAGAAGCCCGGAGCAGCCGGCCTGGATGTTGCAGGGGCTGGTGTTCGGTTGTACTGGCTGGGAGTGGCATTATAACTTCCATACGAGCCAGATCCCGCACGGTGCAGGTTGGGCACCATGGGGGCAGCCGTAGCTGCATATGTCTGCTGTTTGAATGCGCGCGCCCTTTCGTCCTCCGCCATTACACCACGAGGGTTATCAGTTTCGATGACGATGCTCGTTTTGATGTTCAGCTCTTCTAGCTGGTCGCCGTTCAAGCGAGCTACAGCATAAGGCGGCAATGAATTGACGAGAAGCGCAAGCTGCAATTTGAGCGTCTTGTAGGTTTCCATCTCAGCAGTGGAAGGTGTCGAGGGGCTGCCCATGAGATCGGTAAGTGGATTGTTCTGACCGACCGTTGTTCTTGAGCTTGTTGCAAGAGACGAGTTTCGAATGCGTTGATGTGATGATAGCGTCTCTAATAAATTCGAGACCTCTTGCAGCATTTCCTCCACCTCTTTGTCTTCCTTTTGCTCCTCTTCAAGCTTATCGAGACCAAGCGCCGCTGGGTCAAAAGATTCGACTGCTTCCTTGATGGCCGCGTCTTCCTTCTCGGGATCTGGGGTTTCTTCGACCCCCAAATTCAGCAGTGCAGGGTCGATGGCCATGCTGACTGCAGCGAAGCGGTCGGCAATCTTATTCCACCACACTTCGTTGCGGGTTTCCTGAGGTACAACCGCACCAGCGTTATCGTAGTTGGGAGCGAAACTGCCATAGACTTTGCGGAACAGAGCTTCTGTTTCAGCACGCTTCTGCGCCTCCTTCTCCTCGGGAGAGGGTGCCTGGAATGCCTCTCCTGTACTGAGCGTCCTGTCGCGTTGCTTTCTCTTGGCCTGTGGAGAGGTTGGTTCTTGCGGCGAATCGACGCCTCCGTATCCCAGCCAATTTCCAACGGACTGTTTCGCGGCGGGATAGTTAAAACCATCTCTTCTGGCAGATCTGGTGGGTTGATCTACAGGCACAAATGCGATCGTGTTCCCAGTGGTTGTCAGCTTTTTCGACGGTTTAGGAGGTTGCAACTTTGGCAGTGATGGGGGAGGAGCGAATATGGCACCAAAAGTTGAGGCCTTCTTATTTTTCGTGTCCTCGCCAACAGGCCGTGAAGGTATTGTGGATGTTGAAATGAAATTGGGAAGGCCAGATTCGCGCAACGGGGCAACTACTTCAACTGATGCATTCTCTTTCGACTCGGACTTTGGTTTCACGGTGACAGGCTTCTGGAAACTCGAGAATAGCTGCCGTGGTCCTGGTGCGTTTGCGAAAAGTGTGAGCACTGTTTGGCCGTTCTGCAATACCTCTGCGTCAACCACTTCTGCTTTCAAAGCCACATCTGGAGACATCGCATCGCCATTCCCAGCGTTCGCAGAGCCGTCTTCTGCACTCTTTTTCAATGCTAGTCTGCTCTTTTCCGCGTCCACTATGTCTCCAAGCACTTTCTGAAGTGCCAGAACTTCATAGCGTAGGCTCATCTCCTGCGGTGACAACGGATTTGGTCTTCCATAAGGGCTGGGATAGGCGGTCACGTCTTTCGTTCGGATGTGAGCAAGTAATGCGTTCGCTACCATGTCCACATCGCGGACCAGCGCGTCCAGATCTGCATACTGGCCTTGTTTGAGTTTATCCGCAATGGTAGCAGGAGCATCCTGGTTGAACTTCGCGCGCTTGTTCGAGGGCTCGCTGGATGTGGACGACGTTTTCAGCTCGGCGGTTATATTGAAAGTAAGGATTGAGGGCGTGGTATCATAGCTATAATGCAAATCTGGTCAGTACTTGCACCATTCGTGCAGGATAGTGTCGGGTCAGGGACACTAACTCGAAAAGCACAGTGAAGATGTCGTTCAGTGTATCCTGTAATGGACCGTCTCGAGGTATGGCTTCAGGACTTTGCCGTGGGAGTTCTGATGTGCCATTGGTTTGGGGCGCATCGTCTTCTGCGGAATCGCGCTTTCTTTTGGGTGGTTGTGTCGTGCTATCTGGTTCTTGTTGCGGCAGTGGTGCTGGGGTGGATGCGCCGTTGGCGACAAGGTCCGGCGTGGACATGGCAAGTGTTCACCAAGTCTTAGTGAATAGCGTGAAGTGCCTGGATGGGTGTAGATGGTGGTCGTACGCGATGGGTCGGGGGTTTTTGGATTAGGAATTGCACAGGTATGCGCTGTGAAGAAGTGCCCGATATGCTCCGGAATGGGATGCGGCGGCGTGTTGCGATGATTTGACGCGTAATTGTCTAGTGTTCGTCCAGTGTCGATGGGCTTGTGGGCCGAATGTCCTCCTGGTCGATGGTACAGGCCGTGGGTGATGGAATCGCTGCTAATGTGAGAGAACACGCCGTTCAAAGATCATGCCTTATTCTAAGCCACAGGCCACAAGGCAGAAACTGAGAGAGAAAAAGTTATAGTGGTTCTGCAAAGTGTAATACTTTGACTACCATTCAAAATGGTTTTTGTAATTCGCTGCACTCGTCCAGGATTAAGTCTGGAATTGTTGTCGGTCTTCGCCATACTATTCTAATAGCCCTTCCTGATCCGTCTAGCGTGAGCACATCCCGACCTCGACGTCTGGTGGCCTCCTAGACTCGTAACCCTCTACGAATCACCAACAACGGTAGCTTTTACTTGAATGACTAACAAACCTTTGACAACAGCACATCCAACTCGTTCGTGATGCGAACATGCATAATCTGAACCACCATATGAGCAATTATTTCGTGGTTGTAAGAAGCGAGGGTAATAACCCTCAAGAACCAAATAATCTACAAGAACACCACGTTCTAACCACCAATCAATCGCAAAATCAATGCTCACACGCAGGAGAATTCCCAATTGTATCATCAACTGAGTATATGGGTAACTATTCACCCTCCTCCCTACCGCCCAAGACTAGCGCTCGATGTTCCCAACTGAGTCTTACTCATAACCTCATTATAGACGCAGAAAAAATCAACGCAACCAGACAATTTGTCGCCTACGGGATCAGATATATCCCAATCCTCATGCAACGCAAATTCCACATCCACATCTTCGCCATCAGATTCCACATGGCTATTCTCGTTCCCCTTGGATCGGGCAAGTCCCTCTGCGAGTAACCTGGCACATTCGGTATCGGGGTCTACATCGTGCTGTAATTTCTCGATGATGTTGGTGGCGAAGTGATTTTGTAGACCTTGATTGTCGAGTTGAATTTTTGCTTGAATGAGTTTGTGGATGACTATGGCTTTTAGTGTGGATCGGTTTTGGGCATATTTCTTTTCTTTGCAGATGCGTAGGTTCAGCGATGCAGAGATGGATTCGTTTTCCGTCGCGATATCGCGCTCTGATGTATTCTGTTATTCGTTAGTATTGATCTCATACTATCCCTTCGGTTCGGGAGCTGAATGTTTGTCGATAGTAGATTTTACCAAGCCCGGGTTCGATAGTCGTAGACCAATCGCATGGTGCTGGCTTCGACGCTGAGGCAAAAGGCAAGGAAGGAAATAAAACCTACAAGAGCCTCCCAATCTTCCGACCGAGCCGACGTTTTCATTTGATTCGCCAACGTGCTTAGCTTCACGGCACGTACTTTCACTTGTTGTGCTACGACTATTGCGAGTTTACGCGAATCGTCGTCGAGACTCAATTTTTGCATCATCCAGTTCGTTATAAGTGAGAGCTGTTCTTCGTCAGCTTGGAATGTAAGATCCAGTCCTTTCTTTCGTCTTTTTTTTGCAGATGATCGAACTTACGAACTGTTGCTTGATGATGTCCTCGAATCCGATATCTTCACTTAGAGGTGTATTGTGCTCAATGTCCACCTCCCCTATTCCAGCGGTGTTTGCTGGCTGGAATACCGGACCGGCACTCGCAAGTGAAGCAGGTGCTTACACCGTGGCGTTCTCGGAATACTCTGAAGCATTGCTGCTGGCCAGGGCCAGGTCTGAGAGATGTGAGTTCATGGACGACGACATAGTGAGGTTTCAGAATGAACAGAGCTGTCATTGCAGGAGGTCACTTTTTATAGCTTGAAGCCAGTCTCCGCGAGCAGTGATGGATGTTGATAGTTGGTGAAATGTCATTACAAAGTCTTTGACAACAAGGCTTCCATGACACTTTTATCGATAAAACACGCTCCTGGCTGTCAACCCATATTCGCGTGAACGCTGACGCGACGAAGTTGCAAAGCTTCTAGATTGACCGCCGCAGTATCGGGTGTCCTTGCCTGAGCAGCCAAGCTGACGGGCCAACATCAGCTCTCTACTGATCGTGTTTACTCCGATCGATGAACACGAACAAAGGAACTGGAAAGTAGACATAGATGGCTCGTCGATGTTGTGAATCTGTCGCACGAGCCTTCAGCGAAACCTAGAAGCGCACAATCTCCCCGAACAGGAAAGGGATGCCAAATGTGTTGCTAAATACGGTCCTTGGCCCACGACAAGCATCACCGCCTTCCACAGCATAAGAGCAGTTCAACCATCAGTAAACGGAGATGATATTGCACCCGCCTTAAAATTTTACTCCTAGGATGGCGCCATCAATACCTATCATCGCCATCCATACTTCAAACATCATCATCGGCATTCTTAGCATTGCTATCTTAGCACTTGTCATCAAAAGTGTCATCCTTACCGACTCGCCTGCCAATTCTCAACCTGACTATGTCAAAGAAGTGCCCAGAAGTTTTCTCTTCTGGCCTGGATGTGGCGGTATTGTGGACGCGCTGCTGTTTGCTTTCCTATGGTTCATGACACCATCCGCAATGGATGGAAAGGTAAGTGGTATCTGATCCAGTAAATTAGAATGAAGCTGACAGTAGCCATCAGACACGCAAGAGACGTGGTGGCTTCGATGGATTGCTTTTCGTGGCATCTTTCATCTTTGGCCGACCACTTATCGTACTCATCTACACGTTTGTAGAGTACGATGGGGCAAAAAAGACGGCAACAATCTAACCGCAAGCTGGTATACAGCAGAGAGATAGGCCTGTGCTAGAATAAGCGATGGAGCTCCTGCGTCCATAGGCGACTTGTGCGCAGATCTGAAAGCTGCTCGATGGCTACTGGTTCCGGAAGTGATTTTGGGAGGGATTATGTTGGTTCTTGTAATCCGGATGAGAATGAACATGAGAAAAGAAGAAGTACAACGCCGATGACTCGACATACAGTTGGCGAGGTCGTTGAGAAGGCATGAGGTGAAGACGTGGAGATGAAGTACAGGATACGCAAGGATGTGAGCGGTCAGACCAACTAATGATCAGCGGCCTCCCCCTATAATTCAACCTGAATACAAACGCGTTCTTTCTATACCGTAACACTCTCCCTTGCAGTGGTCTTTCTATCGTGGACCTCCTCCCAGCTCAACGCCTGTGTAATGGCGCTGAATTACGTAAAATTTGTTCTGGCCTGCTAGAACTATCGTGGCCTATGCTGAGGAATCCGAGCTCATAAAATATCAACCATGCGGTGTTTGTGGAGGAGAATCTTTTGGCTATTGCTACTTCTGCCGTGGTTTTTACTCACTCTACCGTGGTTTTTATTCTAACGCTACCGCAGTTTGGACTGCTTTGAAACAATCGAGGAAGACGATGTTTGGCAATCGACAGATGTTGAACAAGCTGTCGAAAATACAGAACGACATCAGAATTTGATTCGTACTGAAATACAGAGAGCTAACAACCGAGCAGCGACAAATCTCATAACGCCATACATGTCCCAAAGCAAAGATGCTCTTCTAGAAGTGTTCAAGACGAAAGCAGATGCCTATGTCGTGTCCACAGCTAATTAAATCTGAATGGATGGTTTGGTGACCTCGGTTCTGGCCTTATAGTCTCCATATCCAGTAACAGCAGGCGACATCTGTCTGACAGGCTCTCCATACTGAAGTTGTGGCTGCGTCTGGTAGACAGGTGCTGGGGCGAAATCCTTTTGATCGCGGTATATATCTTGTTGACTGCGGTTCTGGTTGTGATAGAAGTCTTGTTGGGTTCTATTTTGGTCCTGATGGTTGTAGTTGTTGTAGTTTTGTTGGTCGAGATCGCGGTTGTTGTTTGAGGACTTGCTCTTCTTGTTCTTCTCCATGAGTTTCTTGGCGATGAAGTAGCCGCCACCGAGCATCATTGCTTTGCCGATGAGACCCATTGTGATGGTGCGATTGGAGTGAAGTAGATTGAGGTGATCAAATTATTGGTTGATATGAAGATTATTGCGGAAGAGTGTAGTGTGAGATGTGAGGATAGGGAGTTGATGTTGCTGATGATGAGACGGAAGGATAGTCGAGATCAAAGGCCCACCTCTTTCTTATACGAACCTTCTCCCATCTGCGCGTCTTGGCCCGCATCGAGAAGGACTGCGCGTCCCAGGCTGTGCTGGCTCGGGCTCGGGTTCGGATTCAGGGATTGAGCTTAGAATACTCGCCTCCTCCACAAATCACAGGCAAGTGTGTCGCTGCCAGTCATGCTTACAGAGTACCAACTCTGTTGCCTGCTAGGCTGCGACGGTCACGGGATGACCCCACTTCTATTTCTCTATTAGTCGAAGTTCGATCTCTTGAGGCACCATAAAGCATCAATTCTATCGAAAACGTCTAGCTACATGAGATCTAACATCAACTCTGATACCTTCTCTTTGACGACCCAGAGACGCTCCTAAATATTGTCGGGACTCCCGAGGCTTAGAGGGACGTTAACTCAAAAAGTCTCTCAAACATCTCCGAGACAAGACTCCATCTTTGCTCCGTTTGAACCTCAAGCTGCTGATTCGTTGCAGCTTTCACCATTTCCTCAATAGCTTTTGAGCAGATCTTGGGATCTGCCACTGGACTGGTGAGGAATCCCCACACATTGGCAACGGCAATCACTGCGAAGATTGTCGCCAGAGGTAAGCCAATGAACAGGGCCACCCGTTTCCATTCTGGAAGATCCGACCACTCGGTCAGATCGCTCATCAAGCTCTTCGCTCTCTTGTACTCGGCAGAAACACGCTCCTGAGCGTCACGTGCCTCCTCTTTCTCCAGCCTATATCTTTTCCAGGCATCACCAGTCGTCTGTTTGTAATTATCCCATGCCTTGGTTTCAATCTCTTTGCATTCCGTTCGTTTGTTGTCATAATCGGCCTCTGCCTCTTTCCATTTGGCATAATTCGCGACCGTTGCATCTAGCCTATCGGCGGTTGCTGCCTTTCTGCAAAGCTGTCGGTAATTCGCCTCGACAGCGACGCATTCCGACTGAATGCTTGTGTACTTAGAATACTCCTCGTTGCTAAATTTCTCATATACAGCATGTGCCTCGCGGTCGAACCTCTTGTAAAGCCTTCGAGCCTCATCCCTGAACCTCTCGCACTTGGCCAAGCTCTGCTCGGGTGTCGAACTGCTCTTTTTGCTGTTGCGGAATTGGGTGCAATTGTCCAACTTGCGGCTGAGAGCTTTTGCAATCGCATCAACTTCGCTGGCTGCCCCCTCTGCCACAGAGTCACACTTCTCTACCATCTTAGCGAGCTCTGATTCCGGCTCGGCCATGGCTGGTATCTTGTGCCCGGTCGCCTTCTCGATCTTTGCGCTTTCACCAGTCGCGCTTTCCTGAGACTCTTTCTTGATGACGAAGTCAGAAGTTGCTTGATCCTCAGCGTTGAAGTCCATCTCGGGCATACAGAAACTGGTCGTGCTTTCCGAAAGTTTGGGCTTTCCCATCTCGCTTTTGGACGAATCGAAAAGGTTTACCGGACTTGTCGGCGTTTTCATGACCTTAGGGTTTTCACCCTCACTTTCTGTAGAAAGCGAGAAGTCTGCACCTCCGTCCGAGTGTGACGGGAAGCTCCATTCATCATCACTCCAGACCTCGCTGGGCGAAGTTGCGCGACCGACTGGCGGGGAGGAGAAAATCTCAGTCATATCTCCTGCTAACTTCATTCTGACTTGATGCCGGGTCTTGTCCACACCGAATGTACTAAAGGAACCTGGTGAAAGTAGGCGACGGGATAGTTGTGCGAGGGAAGTGAAGTAGGAGACGTGACTAAAATTTCTCCTCGTGAATTAAAGGTATCTGTCATCTTCTCCTATGGTTATGGTAAAGTTACCTTTTTTTGGTCGAACCTTAAATCGCGTGTCACGCGCAATCGCGTTTGTCGAAGCCACTGCTGGTCTCATCAAAACAAAAGTTTGACGAAAGTTATTAGAATACTTTGGACCATGCTCGCAGCACATCCAATGGGATCTCAAGCTCGTAGTAGATCTGCTTAACATTGAAGCTCAATAAATTACAAGTAGCAGGCTCATCTCATAGCAGTAATCTCTAACAAAAATCACTGATGATCATCATCGACGATCTCGAGCTAAATAGCATGATCAAAGGACCAAGATCCGCGTTTTCATGCCCACGTTATACTCCAATTCGCCACAATGAACGAGGAGGACGGAGCATAGTTGCTACCTTTTGATTTCCGTGTTGATGGTATTCACGAAACACCTTTACGGTAGAATTTATAGGCTCTAAGGTCGTGATCTGATAGAGCTGACTAAAGTCAGGTCCAGGCCACAAGATCTGTTCTAGACCGAGTTAGTTCCTGAGGCGGCTGCTGCTTGAGGTATATATGACTTGCCCATCTCTTCTTCTCACAAATTGACAAACCAGAATCGACTGTGAGGTAGTGAATGGGTGTCGGTCTTTCTCTCCATCCAACCAGAACGTGTTGGCATCGGTCTTTTGGCACCTCAAATACTCGCGGATGCGAGTGGTGTTGATTTTATTGATGGCTTCATTGATGATGTTATGATCTTGATGCCCGATGAAGACAGTTATCAGTATCCTCCTTCCTCAAGTATAACAAAAGAAAGCCATGGCATTCTACGCACCATTCCCAAGAACGCCCGATCGTTGACGCGCGATCCCAAGTTTCGAACACGTCGTCTGTTGTGAGCACCACGATAAAGAGATAACCCGAGCGGAACTTACAGCCTCGAGGTTGCAAGCCACTGACATTTCCCTACATCTCCTCACTAAGCCCCAGTGTTGTCTCTCTCATCTAAAAATGATTAGTGGCATCCCAATATTGAAATCCTAGTTACCCAGAGTATTGACTTCTTGCAAGCGAGATAACTTCTATCTCACTGTTGGTGATGATGATGGTCACTACACAGACACAAGATGACAATCACCACTCATCCACACTTCACACTTCCACTCTTCCAACCCGGGTTCAGAAAAGAGCGTAAAGATTCTCACAGACCTCCTAGGTTCGAACGAAAAGGCGCACCAGCGACAAGGGAAAAGCCTACTGTGCCATCGAATACGTGTCGTTTGTGGTTCCGTAATAGTGTATCCAAGTTCTGGTGTTCCAATCTTTCCCGTCTTGGCCTGTTCGATTCGCGAAAATACGGTCACTACCTTTTCGACATTGATAAAGTGCTGGAGGCCCGTGTCCCAGGTATTTGAGATCTCATCGTAATTCTTTGGATGGAAAACGGCCGTGGCTAAATAGTAATCGAGAATTGTCGAGAGCCGGGGACCGAAGCAGCTCCGCCAGCCATGTCAACAAGATCAAAAGCTCACAACTCATCTATTATATCAATCAGTGCCTATTAAGTCTTACAAAAACATCACTCATTTCCCCTTCTTGACCCAGTCCTCCGTCTTCCCTCTGACCTCTCCGATTTTATCCTCAAGCATACCCACACTCATCTTTGAATGCGCAATTCCAGTTTGTATAAAAGTTGAAACCCTCTCCTTCACTCTCAAATGCGTATCGGCGACCACCGGGAATTTCTTCTCATACCTCCATGCCAAATCGCCAATATTGCCCATCGTAACCGGAATAACATACCACCCAGCCGCAACACCAACTGCTAATGGAAATGTAGCTCGCAGCAGAATATTTCTGTTGCGTACAAGAATGGAGGATCCCATCGCTGCTACCAAGACGTATAGTCCGCCTGGCATGACGCGTTCGCCAGAGGTCTTGGGAGGTGCCAATCCAACAATTGTAGAGGTAAAAGAATGCTCCAGGTGGAAGGCTTTTGTCAGAAGGTTGTTTGTCGCATCTTCGGCGGAGGCTGCGTATTTGTGTAGGAAGAGGCGAGAATTGGCTACTTGTTCTGCGAGGCGGTCGGTGGGTGTTCGACCTCGTGTGGGTTCGGGGGTGAACGGGGTTGTGTCGGATGGGGAGGAGTAGGAATCATCGTAGATTGATTTTTTTGAGGCGATCTTCTGGCTCATTAGATGCGATTGAACATATGTATTCGAGTATCAAGGCATACGGATTCTGGCGACTCCTCAGATGCTTCGGCATGGGCAGGTGTAGGTCGGAAGACGAGACCGGCTGCCAGAGCTGCTATTGGGATCGAAGCCCTCTATGATCGATCAGTAAAGATCCATGGTAGTAGGGAGAGTGGACATACCGGCGATATGAAGCGCCGCGCAGCCATTGAGTGTGAGGTGGATGAGCAATTGTTGATTGCAACAATAGTTGTTGACGTCCCTGGCTTGTCCGAATCTCAAGATATCCGTAAACTACCGTAATTATCGCCAGGGCATCTGTAACTTTCGACACCACGTGACCATAACTTCCCCAGTTTCCAATGTCACTCGCTCTCCAAAGACCACTGCACCTTTACCTCACTGCCCTTCAACCACACCCACCGGAAGATTGCGCTCTCAGCAGCGATGTTGGGCCAAGGTCGAACCTCTCTCTCTGCGGGCCGCGCCTAGACCACCAAAGGCAAGGGATGTCTCGTGCAACCGGCTCCGATTTCCGCCACAGATGGTATCTTCGATGGAGCTTTGTCTTTGAAGCTGGAACTCTTTGCTGATAGACTGGCGCAGCTTTCCCGCGCAGCAGGATCGTTCAGAGTTACCATCCGTACCAATATCCGGATGCATGACGTGAAAAGCGAACACTCACTACTCTGGCGTATTGAATCGCAATTACTCGAGATACTGCGGCTTAATGGGACGCGAGGTGGGACCATCATGCCATTTTTAGGATTGATTCCCTCCCTCCACGCTAGATCGAGCGTGTTACTGATATTTGACGAATCTCGCCCCTCACATTCAGCCACACCGGAAAACGCCTTCCAACCCCTTTACAAACTTCCCGCCAAAATATCCCTAAACGACGCTTAGCTTGATGCTTATCATAACACCTCGTGAGCATGAACAATGGCTTGGGCTGTACCAATCTCTGCTGCTTCTGCGGCTCCCTCTCTTCCTCATCTCTCAAGTCCTCTCGTTCATACTTGTCAGCATGTCGTGCTTCACTATTCCAATAGCTCTGCTCTTCTTGATACCCGTATTTCTTTCTGATTCAGTTGTAGCTTCGCCTGCTGTGCACCCTCAAGTAACATCTTCAGCACGTCTCGCGGAGAGAGCTAACGGGGCCAATATCATTGGATATTCTTCATCAGGAGCAGGATGTATGTTAAGTAAGAAAGTCAGGCTGACCTGGAGCTAATGAGAAACCACAGTGAGGACAAGGAGTTGCAACAATGGATTCTTCTCCAGCTCTGGTACCCTTGGAAACTGCTGTGTCAGCGCATCTTGCACGTATATCACAGCCTGTCGAAGCTCCTACCTGTTTTATGCCGGTGGGAGCTCTGCCTTTTGTGGATCAACTGGGACATGCGGTACGGGACTTGTCCTAAAGACCGTAGGCGACTTGTCTCCGCTCTCTGTTTTCAATTGTGAATCAGGTTGGCGCGTTACTGCGACACTATCCACTTCGCCCACTTCATCGGCCGGGCCGTCGACAGCCACCTCAGTGCGCGTTACAGGAACGACGGCTACTGTCATAAGCTCGGTAACTCAAGCGGCCGCTGCAGCGATTATCAGTATCACAAGTCCAACCGCTCAACTGGCATCGACTGCCACGAGCTCTAGCGAGGATTCGGCAACGCCTGTAACTCTGACAGTAACCAGTATGTCATCCTGCCTTATCTTCCGGTCAATGCTAACTGACCCGTTCCAGATTCCCAGGGCGAGAAAACCACTCAGGTCACGATCCCTGTAGTAGGCGCATCCGGAGTCTCTTCTTCGTCCCACACAGCAAACGTCGTCCCACTCCACAACAACTCCAGCGGATCGTCTAGCAGCACCGGTGCAATCGCTGGCGGTGTGGTAGGCGGAATTGCCGTCATTGCTCTAGCAGCCCTAGGAATTTTCTTCCTCCTTCGTCGCAAACCAAATCAGCCACCTACTGCAGCACCATTGAATAAAGATCCTGCATACTTTGCACCCACTGTAGGTGGGAAACAACCAAACGATGGACAACCACCAAGATTTAGCCAAGTCGAGTACATGAATAATCCTCCTGCCATGGCACAGACTGGCTATCCACAGAATCAGGCTTACGGTGCATTTGTGCCGTCGGTGGGGATGGCTGGACAACATCAACAGGATCACAAATATGTACCACAGCAGGATGTTAAGGTAGATGGGCAAAGGCTTGTTGAGACCAATGTTGTGCCCACTGGGCCGCTGACTCCGATGGCACAAGCGCAGGAGGTTTATGGATCTCCAGTGCCTCCACCAGGGTCGATTCATCGCCCTGGACAGGGTCCACAAGAAGTTTATGGAAGTCCTGCTGTCCATCCTGTTGAGATGCCCGCGCATGCGAGGTAGCACAAGGAGCATTCAATCGGTAATTTGCCTTCGCTCAGGTCGGAGCCAGTCTTGAAGCCATAGTCTGTAATGTAATTCCATGATAATCGTCTTTTTCCAATTTCTTCGAGCTCACCGGGGAAATTGCGAAGCTCAAACTTCTATAGGGCGAGAGGGAAATCGAAAGAGTGATCGATGGAGTCTCGTTCTGCGATTTATTTCTTAGGTCCGGAACGTGGCATGATTCCTGTCCTCAGCTTGATATAGATGTAAAGCGAATGGACCAGGCTTTTTTCGGCGATGGCGTAGATGACGAAGATGACGGGCGTATGTGATAATTGTTTTATATCACTGCCAGGAGCAAAAATGCACTCTTATTTGCTTGCCGTTAATTTCCTCCGCTCAAGTTTAGCGGTAGCAGGTTCAGAATAAGGTAGTGGGCCTAACCATTTTTCGACCCGGGTTTCCTGCAAGACTTTTCTAGTATCCTTCGTTGTGACGATCCTTAATTACAAAGAGGAGGATCATTTATACCTTATTGTCTTTATCGCGATCATGGAAACCTCCTCTTCAAAAATCAGGGGAAAGGTAAGTATCTCGGCTCAGCCTCTTTGTTTGAGGGTTGGCTCTGGTGTCTAAATGCGTTGATTGATTTGTACTAGAAGAGATTAGCTAATAATTGTATATAAAGATTTTCGATGAATGAACGAAGAAGGATAAGGATGACTTCGTGTAGTAGGGTGACTATACCTAATCCTCTCCGTATTTCATTCGTTCGCAAAAGAATCCCTCTAGAGAAATATTGGAATGTATTGAAATAGTTAATGAGAGGTATTTGGGTTGGTATATTTAAGTTCTACTTCTATACTCCTAGTTCTACTCGGATTCAGGTAGTTATCTATTATAGTATCTAAGCTTCAATATAGTATATGTATATATATATATATTATATACCATTCCAGCTCCTCGCTCAAAATAGTATAAGTACACCTACAGGCTTACTATAAGTCCATAACAATCATCTAGACGACAACACAACCAAACTTCTAGACTCCCAACACGTCCCTCCAGACAAAAAATACCAACCAAAAAGGCCAAGCCGGCACGATCTTCAATTCGACCCAAAACTCAATAATCCACCATCCAACCAACCAACCCAAACCTCGAATCCCCAAATCCCACAGAAAGAATAAGACATGAATACTAAACCAAAACAGGTCCTTCATCCAAAGCCAGCCCATCAGACCACCCAACCTCATATTCCCATTTCTCCCTTCTAATTCCACCAGCGGCACTTCCAGAAGCACCAATAAGAGAAGGAGAAATAAGAGTCAGCAGATTTCCCGTCACGACAGCCAATTTAACAGGGTTGATTTTGAGCTTGACGATTAGAGAGGGACGTGACAGGGTATCCGTTCTTTTCCATCTAAGCAATGCTGAATCTGTTGGGAGTGTGGGATTATTGGTTTCCGTCGTTGCGTGGTATGGTGATTGTACTTGTGTCCTGGTTGCATCGTTTGCATTGTCTATAGGGATTGAACGGGTCTTTGAGCCCCCGGTGGCAAAAGGATGGGGAGTTTGAGCACGTTGGTTTCGATAATTAGCTCGTGTTATAACGAGGTCGACGTCGTCCTCATTGTCTGTATCCGTGCTATCATCATCTCCAGTATCGCTGTCGTTATCGTCTATTATATATGGATTCTCCTTACCATTATGGCCGGCGTTATCGTTGTCATCTTGTGCGTCGTTGGTTTCTCCCATGTAGGTATGGTGTGGTCCATATCTAGAGAGAATGGAGTACTCGGCAACTAAGAGCATCCACATGGTCCGTTGCATATGGATATCTTCCTCCGAGTATAGCCGACCAAGCTCATTTTCACGAGCCCATTCAAGCCAACTCGTCTTTAAAGCCCACTCTACTTCCTTTTTCTGTTCATCTTTGCCGTTCCTCCGTGGTTCCTCAATATTAATAGGTTCCCCAAGAGCATTAATTGCACCGTGGTCACCAGACTCAGGCTCAGTCGCGTTGGAATCAATAGAGTCTCTTCTTTCTCTTCTAGTCCAAGCTTCGTCTCGCCGAACACGCAGGACACCCGTAGCATCCCAGAACGTGTTTTCGTTGGTTGAGTGCCAGAGTACACGATAAATCCACTTCACGAGGTCTATATCCAGCCTTACCGCCTCTACAGAACGTGTGTTCCCCCAGAAGTGCCAGTCCTTCGACAAATCAACCCAAGCCGAATAAAATCTCATTGTGAGACTCATTAGGAAATTTGAAGCAAACACTTCCTTCAAATCGCCATGGCCGAGTCCATCAAGGATGATGGATTCGAGTTTGTCAAATTGGTCTTCCAGGGTGACGTGTATCAATCGTGCTCTGGGACCTTCTGGGTAGTCGGGATCGGCGGTTCCGGATTCAGAGGCGAAGAGAGCGACATTGCTGAGCTCGAGTCCTGTGTGAACGACGTTGTGCTCGAAAGATTCGTTTGTCTTGATAGATGCGGGTCCACGAAGTCGGGAGTTGGCGGACTGTTCTATTCGATCTGTCAACCCAGTGCTAGAGATGTTGTTGGCAGCTGTTACAACTTCAGCTCTCACCACGTGTAGGTCAGCGGGCCCATTTTGAGAGGAAAGCTTGCCGTGTCCAGGGTTCGCCGGAGTGATTGTAAGCCCATTACAGTTGTCGCTTTTTGTATCTTCTGGTGCGTCTTTCAGGCTGTCATATTGCACATTGCATTTGCCATATCCTACGGCGCTGCTGGCTTTCGACCCGATCTCATCGTCATTCTCATCCTCATCAGATGACGCGACAGGGCCACTTTCGTCCGAAAACGTACGAACCTCGACCTCTTCAGCGAAGGCAACGGACTTGGCCTTTTCAGAAGCACCATTGCTCATACTTTGACCAGCTTTTGCAAAATTGCCATTGCCTAACCCTTGACCAACTTTTACGAAACTGCTATTGCTCAATTCCTGACCAACTTTTGAAGAATCACCATTGCTCATCTCCTGGCCAACTTTTGAAGAATTTCCAATCCTCTGTTCAAGACCAGCCTCTGCACAATCTCCAAGTATTTCTTCCGGGCCGAGTTTCAAACCATCACCAGTGTTACGTCTCCGAACGGCTTCAGCTATAACCCACGCCTGTTCTTGTCTAACAACCTCAGCGGCATGCATAGCACGCTTCGATTTCTTGGTGGCAAAATGATGAAGCTGTTTTGGAGGGCGCACAAATCCAACAATATCGTAGAACCCTTCCTCGCGCGGTGGAGATGTCTCGGCTTCCGGTGGTTGGAGCTTCATCAGGTCGTCGTGAGATAATTGACCTTGGCGGCGTATGCTCTCGTGCTCGCGCATGGTTTCGGCAAAGTTGGTCTCCATGCGTTTTTGCTCATACTCTTCGATTTCCCGTTTCGCTCTATTTTCTTCCTCCTTGTTTCGCTTCTTCTGCTCCATTTCTTCGGCTCGTTTCCCTTTGGTGCGCTCATGTGATGTTGCTCTCTCGATGTTTTCGGGAACGTCCTCCGAGTATGCTTTGTCGTCAACTAGAGGAGATATTGTCCCTCCCAAATTACTGGTTGATCTTTCGGTGGAAATAGTGGAAGTATCATCACCAGAGTCCAAATCTAAAGCTTTCAATTTCTTTGGCGTATGGTCTTGTGACTCTGAAGATGGTGTTTCGGAATCCTTTCGTTTGATGCCCCTTGGATCGGGACTCGAGACCATGATATCCCTATCCGTAGACATCGGAGAGATTGGAGAGACATCGCTAGACGTGGGCCTTGGAGGCGGGGTATTAGCCTTTGATGAAGCCATATCGATGTCCGAGGTAATTCAATTCAATAGCAAATGGAGATGTTGTCTGTAGGTGTAAAAACTGAATCGAAGAAGATTTTGCGTTGAAAGCTATTGTGAATATTGCAAGTCAGAGCGAACGAGCGAGGTAGGGGTGTTTACAAACCTTTCCATTGGTGTCGGTTGAGACTTCCCATTATTTAGACAATTAGAGAACCAGTCTTTGTTTTATACTTTTCCTTGCCAACCTCAAGAACGACTCACTCACCGCGGCTACACCCACACTCGCCAACAATTAGATCATTTCTCTGCGCAGGATCAAGGTCCGCGACGAGCGACAACCCTTCCTGAAATGCTTCGTTACCGATATGTGATGGGTTACAAGTCCATTCCATCTGCAGTCTCAACTTCGAATCCTGACCGTGGTCGAGGTCAGCAAGGTCGCTTGAATGAGCACTGAGACTCTCAGAGACACCGAGACTTACGAAAATCCCAACCATCCGAGACTCTCCCATTGTCAGAACATCAAGCCCGGTCTCTCTGATCATGGAGATGATGGTGTCTAGAAGCAGTCAAAGGTGAAGAAAGCAAGAAGTCGTTGTGATTGGCTTAGATGTCTCGACTCCTGCCTGGGAAAGATACTTCCAACCCTCTCTGCCCAGTCACCCAGCAGTCATTCGCTTGAGAAAGCATGCCTGGTGCTGGAATATCTCGCTGACACGCACAGCACCAACGTGATTCGCGCGTCGAGATCGCTCTGACAATCGTGCATAGTTTCGAGACTCCCTCGATCTTAGGTTGACAGCAGTTCGCTTTGACAAAGCGCTCATAACATATAACCCGAAAAAAAGCTTACCCACAATGTACAAACTACCTTTTTTTTACATTCCTATAGCACGACTCCTCATTGAGCGACCAAAAAAAAGCCATTCAAAACTTACAGGTGGTGGAAAACAATGCTCCCAGGCTTCCCTCGACAAGACTCCTTTCTCTCAAGATCGCCTACACGATACAAGAGTCCTATATTAGAAACTACTTTTCGTTGGATAACATCTCCCCGCCCATATACAGTAGACGAGCTTCTCTCCTCGCGTAGAGAACCCCCTGTCAAGAAAAAGATGGTCAGGCGACTTTGTAAGCTCACTGGCAATTTCCCCAAGGAGGTCAGGTCCGCCGAACAAGGGGAAGGATCGGGAGCCCGTAATGTAAGCGGCCAGCAAAGAATGGGTGAATTTGGCATCGACGGTACGATTCCCAAGACGATTGGAACTTTTCTAGATCGGTTTAAGAAAAGATCTAGCTTGGGGAATATAGCTGAAGGGGATGGACAACCTGAAGCTTCCAGTGTGGCTGCAGCGGTCCCCGCGAGCCATGCGGATAGTGAGGGTGGTGGTCAGAGAGAACGTGCCGTAAGTCTTGCCAGATCTTTGAGAACACCTGGTACAGAAGGCAGGGCTACCGAACAGCAGGAAAATACCAATCCTGCGGCTCTGAACCCTGAGACGATTCTCGCTGATGCGGACCCCACGCGTCCTACGAGACCACAAGAAGACGGCGAGATACAAGGACCAGCGACCTCATTACCTTGGCGCACCAATGCAGGTCCTCCGCAAGGAGAACCAATCCTTTCATGGTCAGATGTAGCAGGATCATACCAACCGGGACAAGTCGTATGGGTCCCCTCGCACAACGACATGTCCCAAGAATCCATCCTACACGGCCACGAAGACTTTGGAATCGACCCCGCAGATCCTTCCGGTCTGACGTACCACCAAGCATATGCACACCCAGCCTTAGTATGGAAGGAAGACACAGCAGATGATTCAAAGTACATCTGTCTGAAAATCACATCGTGGAGTGATTGGAGCGCTGTACCAGGGGGAAAATGGGATCCCAATTCCTCCGCAGCCAGGGACCGTAGACGTTTCTACGTCCCCCTATTCATAACCGACGAGTCCTCACGCCAAGACCTGCCCGTCCTCTTCTTCAAAGACGGAAAATCAATGCCGCAGCGGGAAGAAGCCGTGGAAAACCGCTCTCACGTCAACGTGGAGAGGGTCTTCCTAGTCGAAAAGGACGAGCTTCGGGATTTTCGTCTGGGTTGTCAGAGACATGAGTTATTCCTTACCGAGGACTCTATGATTAGATTGGAGACGTATCGGAATGGTATTGGGCGTAATGATCTCGTTGATATGCTTACTTTGGTGAGGCAACGTTGTGAGCATAGGGAATGGTTGAGACGTCTAAATCAATCTGCTTCTCAGCCTTTTACGTGCCAGCCCAACAGTGTCATCTGGCCTAAGAAACCGACTTGAAGAACTGGAGTTTGATACTTGTCGAGTCGTAGTCGTCGTGGGATAAGGAGGGATATTGGAGGATTGGTAGATACCCCGAGTTTCTACTCAATATATGCTGTGAATTTATCAATTATTATATCCAAACAATCTAGAAAAATCAACTTACATGCAATCATGCTCAGACTAGACTTGAAATATATAAAGTCAAGTAACCTCCAAACAAAGGGTAAAAAAACTAAAGGAATAACAACGACCCTAAGTTTCAACTCAAAACACTACGACAAAAACCAACCATCTATATAAGAACATCTAAAAACATCAACTTCTATAGAATTATACGAAGGCTACACTTACTATATTTCAAGTCGAGTGGTCTATATCCAACCAAGAGAAAAAAGCTAAAGGATTAATAAATGCCCCGACTTTTACTCAGAATATACTATGGATATCAACCATCTCCATCGAAATAGTCGCGTTTCGGTCGGTGGGAGAAACGGTGTGTCGTAAAAATCCACTAGTTTCTAACAATGAGTTGTCTATAAAGAATAAGCAGTCTTTTTTCTATCAAGCGTGAGTAGAAGTCAATGAAAGGTCTATCCTACGAAACGTTTTATACACGATAATACAGATTCCTTTATCGTACAAGATGCACCCGATCAAGGCCTACATCGAATCAGCTTCACTTGTTTTTCAAAAACACTGATATGGAGGGGGAAACAAAATATACTCACCGACTCAACAACATGCCAAAAATCATGCCCTCCCTCCTCCCCTTCAACCACCTTTCCAACACATCCTTGAGATACTCCTCCTTCCTCCCCAAAATATCAATACCCCTCTGCTCACAAGCCAACATAACCTCCTCCCTATTCAATTTCTGTACACCCCCATCTCGAACGAGCAGCGCATCATCCTGCGCCAAATACTCGAGATGCTTACGAACTCTGTACTTCAATATCCCACTTCCAGGCATGAACCCCTTTGTAACATCCCAAAGACGAGAATGCAATCCCAGACTGCGAGAGATATGCATCAATTGTCCCTTTTCACACTCATCCAGACTGTTGACACCCGCACCATCTGTTCCCCGTCGTGTAGGAGTGGGAACATACCCATCCACCTCACCTCTGAAACTCTTCCTCCTCATCTCTTCCAATGCCCGTCGTGTCTTTTCCACTTGCCGCGGAATCCGACATGTATACGGTACAATCGGCGTCAAAAAAACAACAATAAGCGGTAACCATTCCCCCACAATAGCAAACAACAACACAAACATAGGAACCCTCGTCATATCAAACCTCGACCTTCTCAAAAACTGCAACTCCGCCCTCGTCAAAACAGATTTCGCATACGCATTCTCTCCCATGGCTCTTCCCTTTCCTGTACCACCATCTGGACCCGGGGGTAACCGCGGCGTCTGCGTCTTCTCCAGTTTCGCCCTCAGCTCCTTTGCTACCTTGTAATTGTAATAGATATTCTTGATGCCCGTTTTGTAGAATCCCAGATACGCCTTTCCGGCTTTCAATGCATAGCTGAAGGTATTCTGTCCCTTCTCGCGAGCAGGGACATCCAACGGTGCTGGTAACGTCGTGGAGGAGGCATTGACTTTGTCGTTTGTGCTTGCGAGGGCTTTGGAAGTACTTGCGAGACCTTTGGAACTACTCGCGTACGATTTATGCGACGAACGAGAAGCGAGACGCGTTTGTCGGTAACCCTGCACCGTAAGAGGGGAAACTCGAGATATCCACGCTAAATTCAACGAATAGAGACGCGTTTGTTGGAGAGAGTGGTACGGGGAGGTTCGACATCGAGAGGCGGAGAGGAGGATATGGCTGCGGAGGGGTGGTGGGAGGAGGAAAGTCCTGATTCCTTTGGTGGTGGCAGCGGCGGGGCTGCAGGACTTGGATATCATCGCATTGGTATCAGTAGATTGTGGGTTGCTGTGTTGTGTTGACAATCAAGATGTATTCGGGCGAGGCAGTATTCTATGTAGAATAAATTTAGTGGAGTAAGCGTCATCGTGGCTTGAACGAACGGGATTGGCTTTCAGATTTCCATGTCACAATGGTCCAGGAACGACGGAAATCCTAAAATGGGCAATTCCAATGTCAATTGTCTAATGTATCAACAAACGATCACGCAGTCTAGATTTCAGAGGGGAGTCTCAAGCACATGTGTCGAAAATCTGCTGAATAGTCTATTTCCCCTTTTTCCCATCGTCTAACGAGAACAAGATCTCTCTTTGCTCAGGTCTAGGTAGTACTATCCATCTATGTATGCAATCTCCATGTCTCTGCCAGTCATCAGTCATCATCTTCGTGGTTAAAGCGCTCTGCTATCATCCGCCATCCTCGTCTCGTCTTTCGACGGCATCCCAAACGAGTCCCAGTCCCACCCTAACTGATGACGCTTTCATCGACGCCTAAATACCTCCCAAAAATCCAGTGAATAGAGATGCGCCTATACATGCCGCCTCTATGGTATTTCAAAACGCCTTGTTGAGTACCAAATGCAAAACGAATGCCATATCCCACTCCATCCAGCCGGTGAAAAAGAAAAGCTTGTCAACCGAGGACAAAGGCGACAGTGAAAGTAAGGAAAAATGAAAAATGAAAGGGCAAGAATCATCTGATATCCAGCATGAAAACCTTGAACTTGCCACCGACAGCTTCACACTTCGGACAGCCAACCGCTCGTCCTCGACTCTGCTCACTCCAGAGCGCGTCCACGCAATCTTTGCAAAGTCCGCAGATACACTCGGTGCAGGCGTAGCTCTCCTTCAGCACCGAGAGTCTCCGACAGCCTGCACAGTATATCTGTATAGGGTGTTGAAATGAAGGAGAAGAGTCTGACAAGCCTGTTGAATTTATGTGGAAATTCTGACCGGAAATTTTGCTGATGCTTGAGTCAATTGATGATTCGACTGACGGGAAAGGATGCAAATCGGACAAGTCAGGCGGAGGCGGCGTCAACGCATGCTGAAGAGGCGATGCTGTATAATTGTTCGCCGAGTTGAAATGGTGATGTGCCGCTAACAGTGGTGGCAGAGAATTTCTGTTCGAAGCCTTGGGCGAAGGTGGCATCTGCATACCCTCATCAGTATAGTTGACCAAGAACGGGTCATAACAGTGTCGTACAGGCGTCAAATCTCGACTGTCTTCCTCGGTGGCTGAGGCAGCTGCTTCAATCAAGTCCTCCCAACGATTGCCAAGCTTTGCCAAAACACTGGTCGGTTCGGCAGACATCGCTTTTCTGTCGTGACTCATCCTCCTTGCATGGCCTTTTGACTTGGTTCGTTCATGTTTCGGTCTTCGAGCCTTTTCAGTGATTGAAGACTTTCGCGGGCGATTTGGCTTTCCAGGTCGAGGCGCTGGTGGTAACGTGGATGAGCGGTTGTATGGAGGAGATTTCGCTAATGTTGAAGGCATCAGATTACGACGACTGACGCCAAAATCGGGATAGTAATCGTCTCCAAAATTATGTTCCAGAACCGAGGAACCGAAATTGACTCGTGGTCTATTGACGTTGTTGAACCCTGTTTCGTTGTCGGAGTAGAGATCCTAAGATGATTGTGTTAGCAGATTCAGTACGATACACCGAGAAAAGAACAATCAGATCATTGCACGTCGCAGCAAGGATATATATGAGGTGATGTGAATAGTGCTAAGGATGGAGGAGCTGTGCTGGGAAGTGGGTGGCAATTTAGCCCATTCAGATACCCTGGTATTGGCAGAAAAGCTTGAGACGTACGGACATGAATTGCGTCTCGATACGATCGGGGGGTTCTTTGAGTGTGGCAAGATGGATGCTTTTTTACGATCGCACGCTCGACCTTTGCTGGGAGGTCTAGCTTATGCCATGATGTTCGCCGCCAACAAATCGCATGCTTGTACGCTTGTACAGAATTAGTGACGTACCGGTGGCTCGTTGTCCCAATGTATCTCCGGTCTTTGATTGTGTAACTGTGCCAATACTCCAGCCGCATCTGTAGCCGGTATCAAGGAGGAACGTCTAAACTCGTCTGAGCTGCGTCCAGGTGGAGGATAAGTATAGGGTTCGTTGTAAAATCCTGCGCCGTCTAGTTGAAGTGCTTCTCAGCGTCAGTGAGCTGTCATGGTCTTAGCCGGAGGAGGGACTGACAAGGAGGCGCTACAGGTACGTGAGAGTTGGAGGACTGCGAAGGTTGTGACGGTGGTTCGGAGGGAGGAGTGTTAACCATCAAGGCGAAACTCTCTTCGGTGGCAGGCAATTTCGCAATGTAATGCTCGGGATGAGCTCTGCGGATGTGCTCCTGCATGGAGCGATACCGTTTCTCCTATCACGACATGACTACGTTAGCAAGATGGTTGTGGTATAGCGATTGGAATTGTAGTCTCTGATATGACGAGGTAGCTGTGTGACGAGAGAGCTGTGAGTACTCACGCCGAGGCAGCGTTTGCGACATGAAGACCCGTCATGATTTTTCAGCGGACAAACAACCTCGTTGTTTGTGTCCGGGAGTGAGAAAGAGCTGGTGAGGGCTGATCGCGGCGGCATTCCAAAGCTGGATTGCCCAAGAGGGGCTGTCGCAGGTGAGGGGGGGACCAATGCGACGGAAGCGTCCAAGATTTGACTCAATTGCCGTGGGATCAGAGCAGCAGAGAAAGGAAGTCAAGGTTAGCAGGAGGTCTACGGGTTAGAAGTGATCGGGTTTGCAGTGCATGGAGCAGCTTGGTGGGTGGAAGGATAAGAGCTCTTGGGCTAGAGCTTGCGCAAAGAGGGGTGGAAGATGGCGGGGGTAAGCAAAGTCGACCGGGGAAGGAAGCTCAAGCTGAAGAGCTCTTGCTGACTTCCACTTTAAGGAACAAGCTCTGAATGGGCTGGCGAAAGGGATGAAAGCGTTGGTTGGATGGTATTCCCAGAAGCATGCAAGCAATAACAGAGGAATACTGTGCAGAGCAGAAGATTTGAGGGTACATGAACCATCCCTCAAAATCGCTTTACATCCAACAAGTCCATGTGACGGCGACAGCTAGGGAGAGCTCGGCTCCTGGAGAAAGTCGAAGCTATGGTAGCCGGTTGCTTGGGATAAAGCAAAAAGCTATGATATGTGCAAGACTTGTCGCTATTATTGCTGTTTACGCCGGCCATTCCCGTGGTGGCCATTATTCGACCGGAGAGAAGATCGAACCCTACCTAGAGCCTGAGGTGCTTCAAGTCTGGTTGGCGAAGACGAGGTCGCGCAAGTCCAGAGTGCGTTGAGGTACTAGAGGTACTGCCAGTGCCAGTGCGTACCTCTAGTACTGGTATGCGTAGGTACAGCCAGTGCCAGTGCGTACCAGTACTGGTAAGCCTTGCATTCTCCCTATTATTGAATACTATGGCATGTGGATTGATGGTGATTGGTGATGGCAGCAGCTGTCGTCTGCGACTTGGAAAGGATCATCGATGTAGCTGCTCTTCCAATGGGAAGCAGTGCATGAGTCATTCATTTATCCCTGGAACTGGAACCTTAAACGCCAATTGCCAGTGGACCTCCCGTCACTGGAACCTTAACGCCAAGATCGATTTCAAGTTCAACTGAATCCATGGTGGACTCGGAGCCTGAGGATCTCATAGTCACATGTACATCACGTGACTAGTCTCGACAGTCAGCAATCTGCAGGTGCCACCTTAGCGGAAATGGGGGATCCATTTAATCGTAGTTGGATCGTTATTTTGTAGTAACCGCTAAGAAACGGTAATTAATAATAAACGCTCAATTTTGATTAGCGTTTATAAAAAAAAAGCGCTATCTTATAATAACCGATAAATCTATCCTGCGCTACTTTCAAATAGACGGTTATTAATAAGAACTACTACGCAGAGGTATCAAAATATCGTTATAGTTATATAGTAGTTGAAATTTAACCAATAGTTCTTCAACGATTAGATCTAATATTCCGGATTATATAATCTCGAAGTTATAGTAAGAACGCGACTTTATACTATTCCCCTAATACGCAACCCTATTATAGCTATACCTAAGCGCCGCCTTGCTCGTTAAATAAATCTTCTATATAATTTACTAGTACTCTCCCTTCTCGCTATAATACCTACCTCTATAATACCTACCTCCGCTCCCTCTAATACTAGATCTCCGTATCTAGATATAGATGTAGAAGAGAATCGCGTAAGTTATAATTCTACTTATCTATATAGCCTAATTTTTATTAACCTTTAATAGAACCTATTTTATTACCCTATATTACTATTTCTTCTAACGTTTTTTTATATTTTATTTCAATATATTTATTTAACTATTTACCTCACTCGATTTGAATATTAGAATAGAAAAGTATAGATTACTTAATTACTTGATTTCTTAATTACTTAATTACTTAATTTCTTGATTACTTAATTACTTAATTACTTAATAGCTTGATTACTTAATTACTTAATAGCTTAATAGCTTAATAGCTTAATAGCTTAATAGCTTAATAGCTTAATAGCTTAATAGCTTAATAGCTTAATAGCTTAATAGCTTAATAGCTTGATAGCTTAATAGCTTAATAGCTTGATAGCTTAATAGCTTAATCGCTTAATAGCTTAATAGCTTAATCGCTTAATCGCTTAATAGCTTGATCGCTTAATAGCTTAATAGCTTAATCGCTTAATCGCTTATTCGCTTAATTACTTGCCTGAAGAGTATTAAAAACTTGATTACTTAATTACTTACCTAAAGAGTATTAAAAACTCGATTACTTAATTACTTGATTACTTGATAGCTTAATTACTTAATTACTTAATTACTTAATTACTTGCCTAAAGAGTATTAAAAACTTAATTACTTAATTACTTAATAGCTTGATCGCTTAATTACTTAATTGCTTGCCTAAAGAGTATTAAAAAACTTGATTACTTAATTGCTTACCTAAAGAGTATTAAAAACTTGATTGCTTAATTACTTGCCTAAAGAGTATTAAAAACTTAATTACTTAATTACTTAATTACTTAATTACTTGCCTAAAGGATATATACTCGTTTATTCTCAATATATTAAAGTATAATAGCTAATTATCTATATAGCGAGGTATTAATACTGTTGTAAAAGCTCGTACTATAGGTAAGACTCGAGTAAAAAAGCGTACTCGTAAGCTAAAAGATACCGAAGAGAACGTCAAATTTCAAGCTATATATATAAATATCAAATTTATAATATTTCGATACTCCTCCTAGACTACGTAGTACGAAGATATCGCTAAGCCCTCTTTTAGAAAAGAGGCCAAATCCGGTACTATCGACGGTAAATAGGCTCGATAGAAGAGTAAAGATATAATAAAGAATTTCAAGTCTTTAGTTCTTGAGTATAGCGAAATAAGTACCTTTTATATTCTCTTATTTAATAGTTCCTTGATATATACGAGTATTATCTTTGAATAGGACTATTCCTTATAGTATTTAGGTATACTTACTACTTTAGGCTTGGATAAAGAAATTCCTTAAGGATAATAAGTCGGTACGCCTTATTACTAAGCTCTTAAGTATTAATACTCTTCTCAAATCGAGATTCAACAAGGCCAATTTCTTCGCCGTATACTACTATATAACTGACTATCTCGACTTCGAAGGTATAATTGAAGGCTATATTACTAGTAAATCCTTTCTTAAAAGTATATTATTTTTCTATTCCTCTATTTTTCAAACCTATCTATTTAGATTTAAGATATATTCGTTTAGATTTAAGATCTAAGTATATAGTTTCAAGATCTATCCGTTTAGACTTGAGATCTCTTATTTAGGATATAAGCTAATATTTTATAGATATATAGAGTGCTCTTATATACCTAATTTAGACATGGAATCGGGCTGAAAAGGACGATAATAGTAAGAATCCTACTATACGAGCGAAGCTAATTAAAGACTACGACCTACTACCTATTAAGGATAAGATTAAGCGGTTTAAGATTAAATATCTTAAACGTCTTAGTAAGGTTACGTATCGCTAAAAGCGGGCTAAGAAGATACCTAATTTAGTAGGTTTAAAGACAATTCATATATCTCCTCCTCTAGAATACGAATTATCTAAAGAGGAGGAATTAGATAGTAAGTAGTCTAGCGTTTTTTCCCCTTATTTCTTTTATTTATTCCGCTATCTATTTGTATTTCTTCGGGTTTCCTATGTTGTTCGGGAGTATATTTGTTTTTTGATACCCTAATAGCTAAAAGCTATATATATTTGTATTTACTATACGCGAGGAGTTTCTACCTATATAGGTTCGGTTTACTTATATTTATTGTACTCTATTCATTCAAGAGAAATATCTCTTTCGGTTCGTTATTTACTTTGTTTTTATATTTAATTATATACTATTATATAGAAGCTATTACCAAAAGCTTCCTTTCCTAGTTACTTTGTTACTTACTTATATATTACCTATACTAACGAAGTAGTTCAACAACTATAAACTCTCAACCCGAATCGATTCCGTAACGGCGATACGTCCTTAATAGATCCGCAGCTATTAGAATCTCCTACTCTATAGCTAGATCAATAGTCCAAAACAATAGATTCGCGAATAGTAGTCTCGAGAACTATAGATTCTCGTACTATAATATCCCAAACTCTACGTAGTTCTCGGGTATAGTAAGTATAAGTCTATAAACTCAAAACACTTAGTATCAATATCTAACTATATAGATAACCCCCTATCGTATTTCGATTCAGTTCCCTAGATTACGGCTCGAAGTATAGCCTAATCAATTATCCTCTTCTTACCTCCATCTATTTGTACTACTATATAACTTATTTCTCTTTGAAAATCTAATATTCTCCTAGTTTTTTTTACTCTACTAATAGAGAATTAATTTCTCTATAATTTGGCTTCTTTATAATATCGTATTTATAGTTAGAATAAATAGCCGTGGGGGGGTTAAAGTTCGCCGCAGCTCTTAAAATCAGGCTAGACTAGGGTCTACGGCTACTCCCGCGTATAGCCTTATACGGCCTTATAGCTAGGAATTTCCAAGCTGGACGGGAGTTGGATAGAATTAGATATAAATTAGAACCTTAGAAGACCGACTATAGGATAGTCGAATAATATCCATCCTCCTATATACCTATAGGAGACTATTAGATCTCCTTCAATTTGGCGGATCTACTCGTCCTATCTACCCTTCTACCGTAGTCTACCTGCAGTAACGTATCCCAAATTATGCGGCTATAGAAGTCTTCTATTAATATTTGCGTATACGCAATTTATAGATGGTACCAATAGTACGGGAAGTTCTTTTACAAATTGTATACCTTACCGTATTTAAAAAAAACGTGACTACGGGCGGGTGTTTGTATATTCTATTCCGGCGAGGTATTTCTATTCTTTTAATATTAATAATCTCATCGCAAACATCCATTCTAGTAGTATAAATATACTATTACAAGTAGTTGATTATCGGCTACTTAAGGCCTATAATACCTACTCTAGCTTTCTATTAACTATTTAGATCTCCTCCTACCTTTCAAAACCTCGGGTGAGGCTTTCCCAACTTTCTTACCAAGCGTAACTTTCTTACTATTAGAAGCGTAATCTTACCTACAATGTCGCGTCCAATTATAGGCCCAAGAGGTCGAAGAATCTACGGCGTAAATGATTCGGCCTTACCTACAATATCGCGGCGTCCTGATAAGCGACTACGACCGAACGAGGACGACGATAACGATGACTAGGACTAGCCAATATCTACCTTATAGTTTGGCGAAGACGATGATAACGAAGGCCCGGGTTATAAGGAGAGTATCGTAGTAAGTTATAGTAAACTATCTTCAAATATAAGCTCTAATAAGTATAAAGGACATTATAGTAGATCGCTTAGAAGAACTACTTATCGACTTCTAAGGACTAACTATTCACGATACTATCGAGATAGGCAATTTTGACGTTACCGGAGATAATACTCTCGGCCTACGTAAGGTCTAGTAGCTGGCTAAGATTGCTAAGTACTAAGACGAGCCTATTATCGAGTTTCAAGAGGAGATTCTAAGCGATAATAAGGACGCCGACGAAGGTAACGAGGAGCCTCTTACTCCTACTTCTACTAGTATCGCTCCTCTTATAGATTCAATCGGCGCAGGCGCAGGCGTTACCGATACCGGTTTACTAAGCGTCCCTAGACTTATAGCGCCGCTACCGGTACTATCTATCTTTTACGATACCGAGTCTATAATACACGAGTAGAACTATAACCTCAAGATTAGCGAGTTCGAATTTGGTCTTAGTATTTGGTATAAGAAATACGGCGTTATAAGAGCGTAGTATACTAGTCTTAAACAACTCCTCAACCTCTTACTATCTAATCCAATTATATCTACCCTTCCCAATATACTCGATACTATTAAGAAGTATGTTTCTAGTAAGCTCCTATTACTACTAATACGTAAGCGCGCTGTTCTACTTATTCCTACAAAGCTTACCTCCGTTCGAAAGCGCGTAGGCGTTAACAATATAGAGGTACTAACCGAGGACCTCTACTTCTTTGATCCTAAGGCTCTATTTATAAGGATACTAAATTTACTAAAGGTTATAGGCAAGCTCTTCCGAGGCCTTAGTAAGTTTAGAGACCTATAAGATATTAATCAACTTTGGTATTCGAACGCGTAGACTTCCTCAATTCGTACTACCTCTAGAGAGTACGCTAAGTTTTAGTCAGGTACTCCTATCCTCCCCTCTATATTCGTACGCTACGTATACTTTGACCTTAGCTATACCTATTAGAACGTAGGTACTATAGACATAGTACTCTATCTTGGGCGAGTACTTGGGGTAGGAACTAACTATCGTACTATCCGCGAGTATAACCAGCCTTCTAGTATAGTTGTAGTTAAGGTACAGCGAGTAGAGAATACGCTAGTATTTTTAATACTTAACGGCATTAATCTCGGTAGTCCGAAACCGACTATAAGGGAACTTATTTTAATTGAAGTAGGCCCTATTTTTATACTCGAATTAGCTTATCGACCCCTTACTTTAGCGGAAAAGCTATACCTTAACTATACCTTCAAATCAAGTATTAAGCTTACGGCCGATACGATAGTACCCTCTCCAAAGATAGAACTATAGCGCTTCTTTATACGTAGAGTTTACCTCGACCCTATTCCGCCATTAATAGTATATATACTTCTACCGGTGGTTAAGACCTATCCAATCCGTAGAGAGCTTGAAATCCTCGAGTACGGTAAGTAGACGCTAATATCAAGATTCTGTTCAGATATCTAGGTTATTTCAGTCCCTCTACTTATCTTTATCGATAGGTTTGGCCTCTATCGTAATATAAATCGTTTATTAATAGGTGTAGATACGATAATAGTAGGATATACCTACGTCGAACGTAACCGTCGTACTAATATTATTCCTCTTACTATTGGTCCTTATAGTAGTAACTTTAAAGATGTCGTCAAATCGCTCGGTAGCGAGCTTAGAGGTCTTGATACTAGAGATAGAATTGTATCGATTGGCGGCTAGGACTTTCGCATTTGCGTCTATATTATAGCTTTTATTAGCGATATGCCGTAGCAGAATAAGAACGTTAGCTTAATAAGCTAGAATACCAACCGTAGCTATCGTTATTATATTATTCCTTATAAGGAATAGAATAACCTTAGGGCTGACCTTGGGCCTATAGGCCGTTATTACTACGAGATGCGCTAGCAACGCCTCTATATTACAACTTTAGCGACGGTAGCCGCACGGGATATATATATCCCTCTCTACCTCCCGTCTTTCTCTCTCTAACTCTCTCTAGTTATTTGTAATACAAGGCCTAAGTATACGCTATAATCCTCCGGCTCTCCCGCTTATTATACTATCCTATAATATAGTTGTTGGTATATCTCTACTAGATCCTATTAGGTGTATAGGTGTGAATTGACGTCAATGAAAAGACAAGACAATAAAGGAAAAGATAAAGAAAGGACTGGTTATTGGTATGGTATATTCTAATTGATTAATAACCTGTAAGAGAACCTGTAGGTTATAACTATATCCCATCCCTATACTATAACTACTATGTTATATTATGTAAAGTTGGTAGGTAGGAATATCCCCAACCTAAGAGCAGCACCCAACCTATCCATATATATTACTATATAGGATAATATTATCCAAACACTGGCAACTCTTCTTTTATAAAAGGAAATAAGGTAGAGACTGTGGGGTAGATATATAGAAAAGAAATAAATATAAACTCCCAAATCTTAAGTGCCAATATCCTAAACCTGATCTAGTATTCAAAAATCAAAAGCAGGGAATCTAGGTAAATCGAAAGCTATGTAAATCGTATACGTAGGTGAACTTATAGTACTCAGAAGTGTCGAAATCCTATCCGAAACTGTCTATATTAAACTGAGATCTAATANCTCGGGTAGTAGTAGTTAAACGGGTAACTAAGGCCTGAATTACGGAGCCTAGGTATCTATAGACTAATAGGAAGCTCAAGTTAATAACTTTTATTATATGACCTGGTTTTCCATAGTTTCTATTAGTAGATATTACCAGCTGGTAATACTATGAAGTAACTAGGCTAGGCTGCTATTTAGTACTTAAGCTTTATCTTTTATAGTTGAATTTACTATCCTTAAAATAATTAATATCTACTTCCTTCTCTTCTCTTTCCTAGCTCTTAGAAAATCTCTTTAACTTAAACCAAATCTAGTATTCATTTAACCTTCTCCAATCTGAATCTAATTAGCTAGAAAACTTACTCTCTACATATTTAAGGTAGTTTAACCCTATGCGTAAGTGAGATTCCAGTTGTTAGACTAACAAAATATAGATAGTAAAAGGTAGTAGAGAAATCTCTTAAGGAACTAACTCTTAGTCTTCTATAAGTAATATTCCTGCTAAAGAGGATCCTAAGATACCGGTAACTTTACTTATAAGCTCATGTTACTAGTATTACTAATCTAGAAATATAGAAACGCACTCTCAGATTATCTAGAGTATCTAGAGTTGCTGGATCTGATAATAATAAAGAGTAAGAAATTCCTAACTAAATTCCCTTAACATTTTTATTGTTCTAAAGATTGCAAGCTGACTTACGCAAGGCCTTTCTATAACTTCCCCGTAGAAGAATCTCCACTTAGAACTCTAGATAAATCCAATAGCTCTATAGGACAAGATATAGACATAAACTAGACTATCTTTATAATTCGAGAGTAGGTCCTTGGAATTCGATCGCAACCTCGTTTGCAGCAACTTCTAGGCCTTTTCTATAGTAAACCTAAGAGCTTGGGAAATATAAGGGAATTATACTTAGTATTTAACTATTTGGTAAGAAGTAATAGAGGTAGAAATCTTCTATCTCTATCTATACTAGACATTGTCGATACTAGTTACGCTCTAAAAGAATCGCTAAACTGGCCTGCAGAAGAAGCTAGATAGATAAATAGGTCAGGTTTAACTTCCTAGGGAGAAGATAGTAAACTTGTACCATTCTAGAGTAGTATAAGTAGATTCTATAATAACTATATAGGAGCTATCTTTGCTTAGATAGCTAGAGGATCTCTAAGAGTAGTTATATACTATACTAACTATTCTAGCAATAAGAGTAGGCTATTCCGAGTCTATAAAGTAGCTATTCTAGTAGCTGGTGGAGCTTAAGCTAGAGAAAAGTGGAATAGTAGTTATCTAAACTATAGATTTATGGGCAGGGAAGGTCTATTGAGTAAGAAAGGTATATATTCTAATACCGACTTTATAGTTAGGGTCTATATACCAGATTCCAAAGGTTCTTTCAAGGGAAATATATCTTCTGGAATAGGCTAAGAAATTTAAGTAGTTGAGATTGGTATATTACCTAGATTAAAAATTCGGGCTTTTTCGTTAAAGTAGGACTTGCAATCTTACTTGCGACCTATACTTAGTTGGATACATTACTAGTTTTTGATTCTAGTTAAGATTTACTATCCTACTAGAAAAAATGGTACTAGGATATAGTTTTTAGTAGTTTTTATATATTTTTATACTTAGGAAATCCAATCTCAATACTCTATTCTTAAAATAACTAAAAATGACTCTAGAGAGTCTCTGAAAAACTGAATAAAAGTACTAATTATCAGGAATTAGTCTGAAGATAGTAGTTATTGAAAACTAGAACTTCCTTCTAGGTAGAGCTTACTAGTAGCAAAACCTAGGAAAATTAAGTAAGAATACTAGGCTTTTTAGCCTATAATCTCACTTAGCCGCTTTACCCAGCCTTCGACGCGAATGTTGAGTTGATTTTCGGAGACTAATATAGTTAGGTATAGGTTTGGATTCTTTTTGGTGAGTATATTAGCTGGATTATCTAAACTATTAATCTATCTAACCTTAAGAATCTCCCTATTCTCATAGCACTCTCTAAGGGCTATAATATTAATCATAAGACGCTTTTCCTTTATTGTACCTAGCTTGACAAGGTATTTATATAAGGAATATAAATCTATATAAACTATAATAGGCACAGGAGGAAAATCAAGTTGCTTTAGGATTTGGGTAATAGAAGTAGTAATAACAAAACCTTTATCTGTTCTATCAGACATAGCTAGTATTTCTAAGGCAAGAATAGATCTAGTTCCTCTTTTTGCCTTGGTAGAAGACTAGTAAATAATATTACCCTTAAGAGTAAAAGTAAAATCATCCTTCTTAGTCTTATTACCTAGCACAATCAGAGAACCAATTTGACTGGAAAGGTCTTTATTATTTGTAAAGGAACTATCCACGAAGATAAATAGCTTGACTTAAGTAAAATCTAGAGGGATAAAGGTTAACCCTCTAGAAAGGTTGTCCTTCTACTAGATCAGGCGTTTATTTAGTACTTTTATATTATTAATATCAGGATTCTAACGTTATACTACTACTGAAAGATCGAATACAGCCTCTAGTTAGTAAATAGAGGCTATATATATACCTCTAGCACGTTGCTAAATATAGGAGTCCTTAAAGTCTCCTATAGTAAGGTCGATTGGAAAAAGCTTCTCTCCCTAGTTTTTCTACACGGCAACTAGACTTGCGCCTCGCATTAAGAGAATATATCCGTTAAAAATGAGCTTCTTTTATATACTAAGGGTTTCAATAGGTTTAGCTAGAAAATTAGCCTTTACCCTTTCCTATTCTTCTCTAGATTTGAAAGATTCATCACAGAGAAAAAGGGTATCATCTATTTATATTCCAACAACACCGAAATCGTCTCCTTTTGTAACTAGGAGGCATGGATCATACACAGAAGTAGTTATATTGAGGTTAACCTTATAGTACTTCTAGTAGGTATTAAACTAGTATAGGCCTGCTTCAGGAATGCCATACAAAGGTAAAATAATTTCTATAATAGTATTAGGAGGATATTAGCCTTGGAGTTCCTTAGGGAGGTAAATATATATTACCCTATTAAGGGGAGTCTTAGATTGTGTATATACTTAGGAAATATCTCTAAGGCAAAGAGAAAATATCCTTTTAAGTTTTTCGGATATTTATTGCTAGTGAGGAGGGCGTATAAGTAAGGTTATAGTAATCGTAAGAATAATACGTTAACTTGCTCTCTGAATAGTAGGAGATTGATATAGGATAAACTCCTTTCCTATATTATTAAAACCTTAAATAACAAGTCTTGATTTCTCTCGCAATTTATTAGTACCAATGCCTTTGATCTTATAAACTATACGAGATCTATAAATGCGATAGTTAGTTATAGGTTTCTTAATAAACCTTATAACTTGCTTTAGTAGCAGACTATCAATTTCCTCTTTAGTAGAGAGGTACTAGGGCGGATATTTCGTTAGCAACTTCATTTACTAGCGTAAAGAGAGGTATAATTCGTAACTAGCCTTTTCTTTAGCTGAAAGGAACTGCTAGTCAGTAGAAGTATTAGTTATATAGTTACTAGTTTGGAATATTTAGTAGTCTCTAAGTTGGCGACGACGTACTCTAGTACGAATAGGCTTAATAACGACTCTCCTATCGGTGCTAATAACGGTTTCGTTACGTGCACTTCGTGTTGCAATAGGAAGATCGGTCGAAATTGGGGTATTCTATACTAGTAGATTTTTAGAGGTAGTAATATCTTAATCTAGTACATTTTTAGAATCTGAGGAATTAATATCGACGGCGGCGGCAATATCATTTGCGGGTGTTTCCTAGAACCGTTTAACGCTGGTAGACCTGAAAATAATATCTCTATTATTTATAGAGATTGTGCAGTTATATCTATTAATCTTTTTTAGTATATATAGCCCTTTCTAACCCTTTTTCTCTCTCTACATAAGAACTTGACTACCAATTGGTAGAGAATATAGAGTAAGGGGAATAGGACTATTTCGTTAAGAAAGAGTAGAGGAAACTTACTCCCTAGCCTATATTTCTCTTAGTTCCCTTATAGCCTTCTCTACTGCAGCACCTCTTTACATAGTAGTTTGGCTAGGAGGAAATGAACTAGAGATCTTAGGGTAGGCCCTAAAGACAAGGAGAGTAGGAACTAGTCTATTAGGACCTACTATATTATTAATAGCCTTAATAGCTAACTATAAGCATTTGTCCTAGCTCTCCTAGGGGATTTCTATACGAAAAATAGTATATATACGTTCTAGTACAGCATGGTATCTCTCTACCTTACCAATACTATAGTATACTTCAACTAGAACTTCCTTAACTTTAATATCAAGTAAATTTGCAGCATCATTGAATTCCCTAGAGGCGAAATTGGTACCTATATCTGTAATAATAACATCTAGAGGTCCAAGGTATATATCAATCTAACTACTCCTTATAGCATCCTATACTTCTCCTGCAGTATAACTACTAAGAAATCGACCCGCCTAAAACGCAGTTGCTATATCTATAATATGCAAAACAGGTTTCCTATCTAAGGATATAATATCCATAACAATTTAGCTATTGAAAATAAGGTTATCTTTTAGGGAAAACTTAAATCTCTAGGGAGACTTTGTATTCATCTAGCAGTGTTTATATAAAGAAGATATTAATTAAATAATATTAGTATTAATATCTCCTAATCTAGCTCTAGATAGAACTATTATAAGTCTCTAAGCAGATAGATAGCTAAATCTTCTATATAGTTGCCTCAATTGTATCTCGTCTAGATCTAAGAAGAATAATTGGTAGAATTGGAATAATAATTAGGTTATAGGGAGCTGTATAAGTAGGGTTGCCGTCGAAATAGGAATTATATACTCGGAATCTAGATTCGTCCCAATTGGGAAAGGTAGTAATATAGGAGGGGTTTAACTAGTATATACTACAATTGACGTATATAAATCGGTAATATATATAGAATCGTTGTGCACTTAGGTTTGCAGTATTGATTAGAATAGTAATTCCAGCCAAGGGTATCTATATTTGCGTACTAGGGGGAAGGAGTTCTGTCCTTGGATAAGGAGGTTTCTAATATTATCTATATATACGCCAAGCCTATCCATGTCATGTATATATAGTAGGAAAGGTGTGTTAGTAGGGATAATATAGAAATTAATAATTCCTATTAGTATAGGAACCTTAGAAATGCCGAGGGAGGAGGCTATGCCCTTACTAAAGACAATATTATACTAGCCTAATATTGCCGAGTCTAAAGTAATTGGTATATAAGTTTGTAGTACTCGGAACTATAGTTCTCTAGTAGTCGAAATTCCTACTACTCTAGTGTCAGGCAGGATGCCTTAGAAGGTGTCGTCTAAATAGCGAGTATTAAACTAGTAGATTTTGACTTGTTTAGAGGCTGCATTGTTATTTATATAGTACGTTTTGTCGAGAAAATACGCGGTAGCATTATTGGCGAGTTATTAGACTACTATATAAAATAATTCATCTTCTTATATAAAGATAGAAAATGCTTCCTAGCGCAAAAAGTCGTCTTTAAGAAAGTTAGAACCTTTATAGTAATTAACTACTAACAAATAGGCTTCAATAGCCTTTATTTCTGTGAAGTGGGATGGTTATAAGGCCTTAAATTTAGCGAAACTAGCTTTTCTCTCTTTAATTATATAGTAGTCTGACCAATATTTATTACTACTATAAATAAAACATAGTCCATCGCGTTTATTTGTTGATCTTGGGCGGAAAGGGAGTTTGCTATTATAATTTCTATAACGTCCTCGTCCTACAAAGCGGTTTGCAGGTCTTCCGCGGCCTCGAAATCGTCTATTTAGTAGTCGAGAATATATCC
>QWZN01000152.1:0-80336 GCA_003693225.1 Venturia aucupariae | reverse complement strand
CGGGCCGACTAGAAACTTATCTATAACTAGACTAGTAGTCTATCGAGGAGAGCTTCTACTAGTCTAACTCTATCTACGTCTACCTTAGATACGTCGCCCTCGTACCGCTACGGATACTCCGCGAAGTACTTACTTAACTTATAGAGGAATACCTTATATCCAGCTATATTATCGCCTTTATACTTCGGAGGTATCGGGTAGTAGGACTTCGGGAGCTAAGAATTACCCTCGTAGCTCTTCTTAGCTAGTCCTACGCTACTAGTAGCGGCTAGGGCTAGCTTAGCTTCCTTAAGACGGACCTATTAGGTTATAATCTTTAGCTAAGCTTCTAGCTTAGCCCTCCGAGCTATCGACTCTAGGTTGTTCCCTACTATATTCTCGGATAGCGTCTTAGGAGTAGCCGGAATAACTAACTCGGAATCGGTATTCTCGTCGATAACTAGTAGGTCCTTACGAGAGGCCGCTTTATTCTCTAGCTACTACTATGTATTAGCTTCGGGATCGGCAACGTCGTTACTAGCTTCTACGCTCTAGTTGCGTGTCTTAGGTCCTATAATCGTTTAGGGGAAGGTCCGATCTCTAATAGTACCGACGTAGTATACTCCCTTAAGGGGTAGAGCGTTTATAATATAAGGATACGTAGTAGTACTATAAGGATAGACGTATTAAGAGAGAAAGGGGATCAAATATATATATTTAGAGTAAACGCTAGAGAGGAATCTCTCCTGCGTCTAAGCGATAAGATATCTACGTATGCGAAGCCAAGGCCGTATATACCTTAGTACGTAACCTAGCTTAGTACTAGACTAGTATCTAACCTATATCTGACTAGTCCCGGAGTCTAGAATAGGTTATAGATTCTAATAGATATCGTTCTAGCATAGTCGGAAGACCGCTTTATACCTAGGTTTCTATTCTTCTAGGTACTTATACAACCCGACCCTAGCTATTATACCTTTGCTAATATCTAGTACTAAAATTTCTTAGCCTTATTATAATTAACTCTTTTTCAATCCTTGTAGACTAATTATAACGCGAACTACTATACCTTAATTATCCTCGTAGAAGCTTAGAATGAATCGACGCCTCTTATCTAGCTTTCGGTATTATATCTTTCTTGGTCTAGGCTATTTCGCGTACGGGGAAACAAGATTAGCAGGCGGAGAAAAATAAGAAAATTCTTTTAGATAGACAAAGTCCTCGGAAATCATTGGATTGAATAAGCGGCATAGATCTAAGATATAATAGAGATTAGTAAAGGAGGTTATAAGTAGTTTCTAGCCGGGCGTAAGTACTTCTAATAGTAAGTATATATTGTTATCGTAGATTATAGAAGGCTTTGATTCTACTATACGCAATCTAAACTAAAGGCAACCGTAATTAGTATCGAATTTGCTCAAATTGGTCGAGTACTCCGCCTCCTATCTAAATGTATTTTATCTTCTCAAATACAATTCACGTTTAGCTAGCGTAGCTAATATATATTCTCTAGAGGTCCCAAAGTAAGAAATAATCTCTTTCAAAGTTTAAGGATTAGAGGTATCTGTTAGGACCTATCTCTCTATCTCTACTCGTCTCTTATTATCATTTCTTCTATCTAGTCAGGTTCTTTGATATATTTACTTGCAGCGATTTCTATCCTATAGACCGATTCTTTATTAGAGATAAGTAGACCTTCGGGATATAACTAATAACTTATCTCTATCTATCTACTTTATTCGTACTCCCTCAAGCTTCTTCTCCAACCTAATACTGATATTAGTGAACGCAATCGCGGCGAGAAGAGACAATTTGACTAACTTACTATATTAATATAAGAACGGCTTACTTGATTTAAGCTTCTTATTACTATTAGTACGGCCATATTGGAATTCGCTATCTCTTTTCATAATGCTTGGAAAGAGGGATTCGAAGGAGATAGGGAACGAGATATGAAAATTCAAGCGAAAGACGCGTTGCTGCGCGAACCGGGTACGCTAAGAAAGGGGTAAATTATTCCCTTCCTAGGGAGTTCTCCTTCTATCTCCATTCCGATATATATCCTATGGATCATGACCGCAATAAACTGGGATCTGGAGCCCTAATAGCCTCCAAGAAGTTACAGGGAAACTGCCTCTAGTGTCTCTGGGTTGCGATGTGCATTTCAGCCTTGCGAGTAAACGAGGCTGGCACGTGACAAAGCTGTTCACAACCGGCATAGTGCCAACATCAATTTTGGTGCCCACCGACATGATTCAATGTCGAAATGACGATTTTAATGGGGATCGATATCGATAAATCTACAACAAGATGGAGCTGTGCTTCAATTGAAAAGAGGGTTTGTTGCGTCAACGGATTTCGAAAAGACAAGATAAAATCTATCTTCTGCTCGAGATTAGTGATTGGCTCGAAGATTCGTTGGCACAAGCAAACAAAGTCAAGACAACAGAATCATGGCCGTATTGGTGTGATCAGAGCAGAGCAGATGGGACTGACGGAAAGACCATGAAGCTCAAATGAATGCAATGAGACTACAGGAGTCTAGGACGATGCTCGAAACGAAACAAAGCCAAACTCCGAGATTTAAAGGCAGAGAATGACAAACAAAGATGAATTTGAACCGTATTCGGGTTAAGCTAGGTACTAAAACAAGAAAGGCTCAGGAAACCGTAAGCTGCAGGGAACAGTAACCGCCACTGCTCAAGGCGAGCAAAGATCCGCCCCACCATGCAGCATCGAATTTTCCAAACACCTGTGTCGTCGCTATCGAGTTTTAGAAGAACTTTGGAGGACAAGGCGGACCTGCTAACAATCACAATGCTGATAGTCCCAAGCACAAGTCCAGATTCCAGCAATACCTCAGTCTCAACCTTCTAAAAGAGCAACGAACTCATCCTCATTCAATGTATCAACCCCCAAATCAGCGATCTTCTCCAACTTGGTCGGACCAGCATCATTTCCCACAACTACCAAGGACGTCTTCTTGCTTAACGATTTAGTCAGGTGGCCGCCATATTTCTCAACCAGGGCCTCAGCATTCTTGCGACCGAGCGTTGGTGGCACCCCAGTGACAACGATGTTCTTTCCTTCAAGCGCATTGCCGGAGCCTGCGAGGAGAGCTTTAACATTATCTGGCAAGTCAGAGTCCTCTGGTTTAACAGGCTTCTTGGCATTGGCGGCGCGTTGCTCAGCAGGCGTCTTAGTCTTCGCTTTCGAAATCGTTGGCTTCGGCCCCTCCTCTACATCCTCGTCTTCTTCCTCAATCTTTGTGGACTTCTTTGGAGCAGCCTTTTTCTTGGGTTCGGGCGCTGGTTCGGGATCTTCTGATTGCTTGCGCTTGGCGGTTTTGGCCTTTGTGGTCTTTGGTTCTGCGGCAACTTTCTCGTTTACCTGGACTGTTCCTCCTTGTAATTCCTTCTTGACTACTTCTGCTTCTTCGGAGTCGAGTTCGACAACGCGTTGACTTGCTGCTGTAGATACAGCGTGAACTGAGTCTATCTCGCTCCCATCGAGAACGACGTAGACAAAAGAGCCTGTTGTTCTGGCTTTCGGAGGCATGATTTTTTGACGATATTTGTTTAAGATTGAATTGGGCAGACTTGACGCGTTTCTCGTGGTCGACTTGATGGAGGCGCAGTGTTTGTTGTTGTTCCAGGGTTGATGATTTCTGGCGCGACGAAGTGTTGTTATGTATATGTCAGGCAAAACAAGGAAATTTGACAGATTCCGACCTCTTTTGACACAGGAAGGACAGGTGAGACGTGACGTCGTCAGGGGTAACTCGCTCGTAAGCAGAGAGTTGCCGGAAATGGCTATGCCTAATTGGGAAAGACTGTCAACTCGAGTTTTCCCCCTCACTCCGCCATCAACTCTCCATCATCTTCATGTTTCTTCTCAATCCATCTCTATGCACCGTAAGCCGGCTCGTCTGGTCTATCGATTACACCAAGCACAATCATCTGATGTTTTCTGCCGTGGATGTACACTATATCCCTATTCCTATCGCCTCGGTTCGTGATATTTTTGATTGCGGGTGCCGAGCTTTTGAGAACGACAGTCTAAACCGAGCCCTTTACCCTCCTCAATTACAAGATCAAGCAGATGCCCGAGGTGTAGTATTCAGCTCGAATGCTTGAGGAAACGTCTGAAAGCACCAGGCTGGGACTATGTTCTCGACACCGCAAACCCCGTCCAAGGCGGGTATGCTGAATGGCTTGCCCATTTGCAAGGAGAAGAATCTAAACAGGAAAGCAATCATTTTGACGCCGATATTATCCCTAGAGGCATGGACGTGGACGCATACAAGCATGCTATAGCTGTGGTCATTAAGGCCCACAGCAGAATACTAGGGGAAGGAAAAAGAAAGGTGTGGTATATAAGCTACGATTGAGTTCAAATTTTATTAACGAACCAACGATCTCCGGGAAACTTTTGCTGACATCAAAATATCTCGCTTCTCTAGCAGTAGATCCCGCCTTGAAAGGCAGGGGCACGGCTTCGAAGTTTGTGCAATTTGGGCTTGATAAGGTAAATATGTATCGTCTGCCTACATGCCTGAAACCTACGCCTGCGGCCATTGGTTCGTATCAGAGACTTGGCTTCAAAGTCTTGCGGAAGTTGAGCGTTCTCAAAGACAATAAAGGTCATTTCTCAACGATCGTGATGAGAAAGCCAAGTACTACCACCGAGATTTAGATACTGGCTGCGTTGGTATGCTTGGATCTCACTCATACAATCTTGGTCTAGAGGGATCGCATTGGCTAATGCTACTTGCGTCCTTGATATACCCTTTCTGGTTGTATCCTTCTTACTGAATTTAGCTGATTATGATCGCTAATTAAAATTGCTAGGGATTATTGTCATACCTGTAAAGATACTAAACTTTCCTATTAGCTAGGTAGATATACTTCTTCTACCTATATATAACCAGTCCCTCGATTCATACCAATTTTTTACCTGTTTAGGAAATCAACTTCACAGCGTCACTTCAGGCTCAATTTCGATGAATTTCGAATAATACTCCTCAATCGTATGACCAGAGATCTATTGATATTGACTCTATTCTGGGTGGCTTTGATTGTATTCGTGAGCTTGATCTTCAGAAAGGGACAAAGCGATATCAGCTAACGGCTCCTTGTGGCTACAACGTCAAAAACCGAGCTCTCCCTCATTCGAAATTTTACAGTCGGGACTGTCATGTAACGAAACTCTATAATTTCTTGACCACCATCGATTTTGCACACCGGCAGTACCTGTAAATTGCGTACTTGGACATCGGACACGGCTTCACTTTGGAATCTCCCGCCAAGCGCGTAAAAACAGGTTTTCCGCCATTCTAAGCTTCTACGCAAAGAATCCTTCACGAGCTCTCAACTATGGAAGTCGCATTTTACATACGGACTGAGGAACCCGGACTCGCAACCTAAATTTTCTGTACTGCATGAACAGGGGAGGGATTTGCTCGGCTCCTTCAATTATCTTGACGCTGAATGTTGAGCCTCAGCATCGCGTACTTTCGGCACAGCTCCTGCTTGTTTCAAGAAGTATCCGGAAAGAAGCTAAAGAGACATTCTTCGGCGAGAATGTGGTAATGATAACTACGCTGAGGGATCACAATTGACTGTGGAGCTTGAAGGATGACTTGCTCGCCTCGATTGGAAGCAAGTACCTCGTCTGTACGCACCCCCGACTGAAGAAGATCAGGCTAGAACCTTGGCATATCTGGATTCTACACCACGCTCTGCAGTTCGAGCTGGCGAGATACCATATCAAGCCTCTCTGGACCTCAATTTTTGGCCGACTGCAGCGATCGAAGAGAAGATTGTAACATTCCTGAGACTCCTCACCAGCTCCCACCGCTTGACAACTTCAGAGTCAGACTCTCGAAGTCCATGCGCGGAAGGAAGGATCCTACAATCAACTATTTGTCAGAAATTTTCAGGTCAGGTGCAACGACGAAAGACTTCGAAGTCGATCAGCGATCCAGCTTATTGCCAGCAGCCATCTCACTTCAGATACCGCCAGGACCAAGTCCGATCCCTCCATGTTCCTTGGCTATGTGATCATAGCATGGCCCGGACGTCCTGAACACGTCAAGACATACCCAGCATACATGCGCACCGCAGCTACAAGTCATATGGTTGCAGCCTTCGGTCTTTTCCAATCCGATCCCACATTGAGGACAGTCTTTGATACCCAGCTCCTTCTTCAATTTTATGGTCGCCTCAAAGCCGCCCGACAATTTGTCCTTATGTTCTGCACAAGTTTCACCCTCATGCGACACGCGACAGGATGTGCATGTAACAGTCAAGCATTTTGAACAAGTGCTCAGCCTCGCAGTATCTGTGATGCGGTAGATCATGCCACAATCTGGTTTTGGACAGTAACTGTAAATGGCTGGGTTGCGCTGAACATGAGATGCAAAGGACGCTTCGAGCACCTCTTCAAATGAATTGGACGAGAGCTGTTCCTGCAATTCTTCCAGGCTGAAAGTGACTCCACATTTGCCCAAATCTCCATGGCAGACAGTAGAGAAATCTTTGCCTGTCGAATTGGCAGCGTTGCAGAGCCTCTCAAAACAATCCATGCAGTAGACATGTCCGCATTTTGTGAAAACGGCATTCTCTGCCGGCGTCCAACATACTGAGCACTCTTCGGCGTCCACCTCTCTGACGATTGTCTCGATAGTGCGGCTTTTCACCAATCGCAGGGCGGTATCGTGATCCTTTGTCGAACCTCCGATCAAGATTCTCTTGGGGCTCGATATGATGTCGAACGTTGCAATGTTCTCGCAAACGGAATCAACAATCATCCTGAATCCACCATTGCATGCCCATTGGAATTCTTCTGATGTCAGAGCTATCTCCAGCGCAGATGAACATTCTGACTCCATCATAGCTGCAATTGCGACGTTAGCGGCGGCACATTTCTCGGATGAACCGAAGACCTTGAGCACAGATTTCTTCTTGTTGCGAGCAACGATGATACCCAACTCATCTCGTATCTTCTTCAACTTCTGGAAGGCTGTTCCGTTATTGCTCAAAGATTGTGTCCAGAGCGGCAGGCCATCAAGACTTGCGATCACGCCGTCAAGGATTTCGTCCATCACGGCTTTCGCTGCAGCAACGTCATTGGCAATCTGCCCCTCAATTTTCAAAACCCTGTACTGCTGTCCCTGACCAGCAATAGGATAGATCTTGAAGTTGAGATATTGGTCCTTCCAAGTTTGGCTGACCGGACGGATTTTTTCTTGTACAGCTGCAAAAATATTGGCTGTGACTTTAAATTTTGCTGTACTAATCAGTTGGGCGGTGAGCTTCAAATTTTTGCAAAAGTCCAAGGGCCTTCCATCCAGTGCCTGCGCTGCCTCTCGCGCGTCTGCCTCTTTGTAGAACCGAGCGACAGCTTTGGCTCGTTTGCCCTCCAGTTTGGTGTTTGTCTGGCTCCACTCAATTGGTCCAAAACGGCTCAACAAAGATATCACACTCGTAGTTGCAAGCTCTCCTTCTGTCTCGTAGCTCGGGTCTCCCATCTCGATATTCCGAGGACTATCATTGGGTGCTCTGAGTGCGTTACGAACATCTTGCTCTTTGGTATCAGCAGGCAGATCTGTGAGCATTACTGACCACGCGATTGGATTAAGCCGACCGTGTCTACCAAATGTATCAAGACCAGTGGGTGCGTTGCAACGGACAGTCCTTCCGCAAATCTTGTACTGTTTCGAGGTAAACTTATGGAAGACTCTTTGAGCAATGGTTCCGTTCCCAAAGTTCAGCAATGCCGTTATTGATGGCTTGAGCCATGAGCACTGTACCTTTCTTCGCTCGACCCAGCTAGCATTTGTACCAGTAGGCAGGCTGCTAGGTAATTGAAATACCTCTAGGCTTGAGAAATCCGGGCCTAAGTTGTCCTTGATGGCGAATTTGGAGCACATCATCTTCCCAAACGTAGGATCTTCCACTCTTATATTGGCATACATCTGTGTGGAGCCGACGGAGCGCGATACTTGGATACAGTCTGGATTGATGTCTACATTCTGGCTTGATAGCAGCAGGCTCACTGCGTTAGATGTTGTACCTTCTGGCAAAGCGTTGATACGAATGGCGGAGAAGTCACTTGGGAAGGAGACCTTCGATACCTGGGCTCCAACCTGGAAATGGGCAAGTGCTCCACAAAACTCTCGTTTGAAATCGTCGAAATTATCCCTGTCCTAGTCTTGATTAGCATCGGACATCCAAGCTACTTTGTGAGAATCTTACTTCATCATCAGTTGCGGCGTCTTCTTGGGATTTGGAATTTTCTAGATGTAGAAATGGGCAATTGTTTCCTTCCTTGTAATAACCACGAACGAAGTGGTGGCATACTATTTTAGGCCGTGAATCTTCGGCCCTCTGCAATGGCAGCATCGGACTTTCTTGAGCTGTCGCAGAATGAAAATAAGGACACGAGTCTCCTTTCTTGCAAGTTCCTCGCGCATAATGAATGAAAGGTGTGAGGGAACGATTATCACGGATGGTCTGCACGTGATCAGGCTGGACTTTCTGGACAAAAGTTAGACATCGATTTCCAGAATCGGTCAGTAGGTATCTTACCACAATTTTCATCTGTTTTTCATTTGTTTGAGGGACGAAAGATGGCGCGAAACCTTGTAGCTGAGTTTGTGGTATTGACTTTGGGCGCAAGGCTGGCTGCGGGAGAGCAGTTTTGGCTTTTGTAGAAGTGGTGTCATGGTCGTATTTGCAACCGTCGCCTCTCATACAATTTCCACGAGCCAAGAATTTGCAGGGTATCATGTCGTCTTTGTCGCTTCAAGAACTCTATCATGGTGTGCTGCAGGTAAGGAATTGAGCCCTGGTAAAGCTTTCCTCGACCGTAGAATCTGGCTTTTTCTCGTTGAAGCCATAATTATATATAGTTTTGGTGGTAGAATAAGTTATAGTGGAATGGTAATGGAGATCTATATTAGTTCCTGCTCCTTTTATGCCAGATTTTCACTAACTCCTCGCACGTATGTTTTAGGCATTGACCAACGCTGTTTCAGCACTTAATTAAGGCCAGAAACGGCCTTATTTTGAGCCATATTACGTGTCATATATAGCCCTAGCAATGCATTATATAACTACGTGTTACAATACGATTCTCTTATTACTAAGCTATCCCCCTCATTTTTTCGAATCCACTTAAAAATCCTGCTTAGATCCAATCCATTTTACTTACTTACCATGTCCACCACTAAAGCCCCCATTTGCTACTATTGCTACGACGTTACTAGAAACAGCCATCCTGCTAGTTATACAACAAGGTCTCGCCACCGCAGGGCGTGGATTATACGTCAAAACCTTAATCCAACAATGTTCATCACCCAAACCGTTACCGGCACTAACGAAGCCCCCGTTTTCGCTCCTAACGGCTATAGCATTGATGCCAACGTCAATACAAACGAAGATCCTGGCGCAAATGGTGGTGGCGCAAATGGTAGTGGCACAAATAGTAGTGGCACAAATGGTAGTGGCACAAATAGTGGTGGCATAAATGGTGGAGATCTCGAAGATGGTGGAGACGAAGATAGTATCGATTTTTCAACAAGTAAGTTGAGCCACCAACCACTGGCTCCTCCGCTTCGCCCGCATAGGGGGGTATTCTGGTGTAATTTCAGTCATTTTAAGCAGCTTCAAGGAGCTATAACTTGTACCGATCCTAACATCCTTTTTTTTTAGTCAACTCAATCAACTGCCACACAGACCTCCCCTATCTACAGTTATGCGAATGGGTTGAAAAAAACATCAGCAGGGAGCAATATAACTCCTTCCGCCGCATCGTCAACCCTCATTATGGCGCTCAATTACCCGATTTGAGGGAATTGAGGCGCCGTGGCAAGGGCAAAAGGGCTAAGATCACCACCAAAAAAGCCACTGAAACCATTGAGGATAATAACGCTGCGGCTGCTAGACGAACTGTGGCCAAAGAAGCAGTTACTCAACGCTCTGCCCTCGCTGAATTGAGTACGAATGCGATGATTACTCTACAGGGGAGGACTGACGTAGGTTTGGAGGGATCCGCGGCGATTGACTGCGCACCACATGAGGAACTGGTAGTGGTAACAGCGAAGCAGTTTAGGCTGTCTCGACGCATTATGGGGGTCCAGAGAACATGCTTTTTGGTGTTTAAACACGATAAAGATGAGTGGTGATGTTGGTGGTGATGGGATGGCAACAGTTAAACTGCAGGTTTGCGGCGAAAACACGTAACTGCAACTGTAACAATAAAAAAGGCTGTATACGAGGGTTTGACATGGTTTTAACGTAGTTTTTACGAACAATTGATCGATTTTGTGTGGATTGAGGAACGCTGTTGTAATTGTTGTAAAATAATGCGGTGAAAAGCGCGTGAAATCGATGTATTTTGGTAAAAACAACATTTATGACCGTAGTGCACTACAGTCACAAATGCCGTTAAAGATGCGTGAAATCGCCGTTACACAGTTGTAGATCACTGGTGAGTAATCACGGCAGAGTCGCGTCCTATACAAGCGGAGCTAAGGCGCTCTTGCCGTGCTTGTATTACGATCAAGGATATCGAATGAACGAGAATTTGGATCCTATAACGGTATGTCTGTAAAGTTTGTGTCGTTGATGGTAAGAATGAGGGGATGAGCGTAACACGAGATGTAGTAGTAGTACCTAGAAAGCACGGACCTAGAGTACTCATCATGTGATACCCACGTGATAAGTAAGGCCGATGTGGCATTTTTTTGTACTAGATTTCTAAGTCAAAGCAGTGAAATAGCCCTGATGCGTCATAGACTAACAGTTAATAACTAAGGATCACGTAGGTATGCCTCGAACCTAGTATTGTTTCGAGTCTCGTTATAGTTTTAGGAGTAAGGAAGTTGTATACCTTGGCCTTCAGTACGATGGTCATCGTGGTGATGACTGGCTTGGTAGCAGCTGCTGCGCTAAGATCGTAGCTCTTTGGCCGAACTCCTTCGAGTTCCCCGAGATCTGGTGGCATATAGAATTCGTGGAACTCCTTTCGGGCGCGCTTTCGCATGGAGGTGGCTTCGGCGTATTGGTTCCATTCAAACTTCATCTGGGGGGCTTATCCTCCTTCGCATTATACTTGCGATATTTGCTGTCCTAGGTTATGTCCCAGCGTTTCATTCCATGATGCTCGTTGAATTTTCGGACCTGGTCGGTCATTGATTGCATAGGACGCATCTTCGCGCAGTATGCAAAATCGGTCACCATCGTTTCGAGTGTGCCCATGTGAAAGTGCCAATGGTCGGCCTCGACGGACATGACGTTAGGAGCCCTTGTGCCGTTGAAGATACCAATAGGGAAAATGTAGATAGCCGACAGTATCTACTGCTCCTAGTATTTGGCTTCCAAGACCAAAGATTTCAATGAATCTGCGTGTATCCTTTGCGGAACGCAATACGCATTGGATTCTAGGCAAGTTATCATTCGTCTTATATTTCTTCGAGTACATCAATGTATTTACCTTTGAACATACAATGTGCAATTTTCAGTGACGACTTTTATAATATCCTGTAAGAGATGTGGAATCCAATCCGCATTCGGTCGAGGTTACAGTAACATCGTCAATTGGATTTTCATTCCGGTGACGACAGGGGTTTGCAAGGGGTCGGAAAAAAGATAGTATAGGTGAGAAGTCGGAGATGTAATTGGATCCTCAACGGAAGTACTTATTCAAGCTATCAAGAACAAAAACGTTGGCGCCCTCATAACCAAATTCACTCGCAATATGCAATCCTGGTTTAGAACGACCTAACTCCATAATAATGTGTCCACATAATGCCCCAAGGAATGCTCCACTGCCATAATGACACAGCACCGTCTCTTTTATACGAATCTTTCAAAGGTCTACACAACGTCTCACATCCATCATGTAGTAAACCGATTTCAAGAGCCGTTGTGTTTGCCTCGTCCAGTGAAAATTTCGATCACAAGACTGAGTGGGTTGTTCTGAACTAGCCATGCTTCCAACGCATCGCGAAGGGTCTCTAGTGCATCCCTTCTCAACAGCATCACCTGTGCCGGATACATCCTCCTGGTTTGGTTGTAGTTGAGACCGGTCAGACGCAGCTTTCGCATGTTGCCCCTGCAGAGGAACAAGTGCAAGTTGAGCTTGAAGACGATAGCAGTCACAGAGTCGAGTGTTGCTACTCCCCTAGCATCAATGCTCCAGAATATGCTGTAGTCGATGTTGAGAGTTACCTGATCCAGCGCTGGGCATAGGTCGATTATGTCGAAATGGTTGCGATGATTGGTACCTGTGGCCCAGTGTGCGAGTGTTCGTACGCTTACATCATTGCGCATGTTTGTGTATAAGCGATTCTCCAGAACGTTCTCAAGAACAATGTCGCGGATTTCTGCACCCAAGTCATGTTCCTGAAGGTAGGCGAAAACGACGGAAACTTGTTCGGGGTGAGTAATGGCCAGGCAACGTGCTCGTAGATAGTCTGGGAATCCCTCGCGGAGCGTATCCTGGCTGAAGAGCATGGCAGTTGGCGCACTCTGTTGAATACCGAAGTCAGACAATCGCAAGGCGGACTCTGGCACTCGAACCGTTTTGGAGCTCATGCAAAGAACGACGTCCGCATCATTTCCCACAACACTCTGCACAAGCCCGCCAAATCCATCGCAGAGCAGGTTCCCAGCATCGATAGTGACCGCTTTTCCGACGAGCGGAACATTTGTTGAAGAATTGACAGGGCGACCCCACAATCGCTCCACGGTGATGCCGATGAATGGCAGGTTGGTCCGGTAAAGTATTTCTCCGTGGGCATCGCCAGAAGCAAGCTCCACGCGTGAGAAGAAGAGCTGTCCGTTGTTTTTTCTATATTCTTCGTCGAACCCAGGCATGAAATGGTAAACAACGCGGCGGAGTTCGAGGGGCAGTATTAACAAGCTGTTGGTCTGCACTTGTTAGCCATTCTACCAACAAGCGAAGCGAATTTTGATGAACCTACCGGAGCCACGGCACCACTTCGTAGTTGAGACATGACTTTGAGCCGAGGAAGTAGAGGTTGGTAGTAATTTAAGAGAGACCTGGCAAGAGTCAGTCGAGTTATGAGGTTTGCGCAGCAGCGAAGGGTGACATACCTTCGTGTATTAAGGTGAGGGTGTGAACTGGTTTCAAATGGCAGTGATTGAATGCAGGACGGCGAAGCGGAGGAAGTCGTGGGCAATTAATTGAGATTTTCTCCAGGGTAAAAGTCGTCGAAGCAGTTTTGGGAACTTAGAAAGGGGGTGTGGACAGTGCGGAACCTGTCTGCTGGGGAGAAAAAGAACGGCACGTGATGCAAGGTGATGATGTTTGGGAGCCACTCACAAGTACGCCACAGTAATGACGCACCAGTCCATCTTTCTTGTTATGGAAAATGAAAAAGAAGCCTGGCTAAGACTGCGTGATACGTCGTGATTCTAAGCCGCCGAATGAGTTTGAAACCAGGACTATGGAGCTTCGATGCTGCAATCGTTATCAATATGAGGCGCTCATTGACTGACCGGTAACGATCTCCGCAATAAGCCTTTTGTGTTGCCAGCATTGAAATAGGTTTAACAAGTACCTTAAGTATATAATCCCCTCGCTAATCATAGCACGAGTCTAGACTTGCGGGTTGTTCGTGGAAGCATCTTGCCTCGTAACAACCATTGCCGACGCGGCCAGGAAACTCAAGAGGAGCTTTCTTATGCTGTCCAAGCTGGCTGTCTCTGATGACATTGACCCATCCATGTACACAGCAGTGAGCTGTGCAGAATTTCACAAGCACGAGTCGGTCTTCATCACGCGCGCTCGCGGTTCGCCAGCCTCGATCAATCTTCGACCAGATAGCGGACATCATTTGAGTAGGTGGAAATCTCCCCCTTGAAGTCTTGGTTGTGTATATATAGTACTGATATTGCTTGTCAGATGGTGAATGCCAGCGTATCTTACAAGATACAATCCAGGACAAGAAGACTTACCGACGTCCATTCCAAACGTAATACCGGTCTTGCATCGCCTGCTTTTCTCCCTGCTACAAGTTTGAGGCCTGCGCAAGGTCTTCCAATGCCCGATATGTAACGATGAAATCGCGAAGGACCGATACTTAGAAGAAGTACTTCTCATGGAACTCAAAACCACCAAGACCATATAGAGGCTGAATGGCAATGATCTCGAGCAGAGGTGATGTGCTAAGTGAGCTTTCCAGCCTTATACCTCACATTTCGCAGGGCAAAGGCAGCTTCCTAGTGCCGCCTGACCCATATCGATGGGGGCCCCCCTCTTCAAAGCAGGGTAATGGAGGAGTCTAGGAAAGGTTGGCGCATACTCATCCCGCGTGATTCGGCAGAGAGAACTAGAATTCCCCAAGACAGCAAACAGAGTCAACACATGCGATCACGTCCAACTTGAATCGTCCATCCTGGACACCAGGAGCGATTGGGTCATCTGCTGATCTCTCAAAGATTCAAGATGCTTGCGTGAATCCCCAACAGTACCGTCTGGCGAAGTGAATCTGGATGATCATCTCGAAGATTGAAGGACGGAAGGGGAACATTCACGCTCGGCCGAGAAAGTCTCACTGACGTACCCCAAAGCTGGTTGGCAGCCCGAGCGATTCGGTGACTTGATATCCACTGCGAGAATTAGTATGGAGCGGCATCAAGGAGGTAGGGAACCATGCCTTTGGCAGTTGACTGGTGATCATTTGAGTTTACCTGGATGAAGGTCTCCCATCTTGGATCGGCTGCATAGAAGGAGGCTCCTGAGCATACAATGGCTGAAGCCGTAATTTGGTAAGCTATGCCGACTCGAGGAACTAGTCACGACTTGGTTCGTCCATAACCATGGAATATACCATGGCTGCGTGCTCTTCCAAGACCCTATCAGGGGTAGCTGTACATCTATATCTAAAATGACTGAGCATTTGCTAAGAACTTGCATAGGTTTGCCACGGGCAAAACACTATCAATGCAATGACAATTGCTTGTTAGCTTGCTGTCCACTCGATTGTAGCAAGCCACTCGAGCCTTAATGGCGTTTTCACCGTGCTGCAGCAACAAGCAGGATTGCATGGCAATTGCCATCAAATTTCACAACCACGCTCTTTCGGTTGGTCAGATGAGACTCCTGAAGCCAGGTGGAACGTTGGGCTCGATAAGGTGGCAATAACCTATTGTTTTATTGTCGCCAAAAAATGGCTTCTAGTGGTTGTTCCATAATTGGTGTGGTAAGAATGTAAAGTTCAGGATTGTGGTGTGTTTTGACGGTTTTCATATTTTCTGGCTGTCAGATCTCGCTATGCTGACCGCAAGCCTCGCTCGCATGAAGAAGTTAAATAACGGCAGTATCAGCAGCCACACACCTCAGCGCGCAACCAACTTTCCTAGTCAGGTCTAGCGCAGTTGCAAATTCCGGTAATCCTCCCTGTGGAATCCTTTTACATCACAGTGCGGACCCTCAAGCAACACGATCGGGTCTTGGAACGGTAGGTTGTGGAACAGTCGATATGGCAGAGGAGCGATGAGTATGAAGCTAGTGTCGCTTGTGAACCAAAGACAGATGCAAGGTGCTTCTCATTACTCATGCTACCTTTTGATAACGAGCTTAGTCGCTCTCAAAGCTCAGTATTCCATTCCTGGCAAATCCGCATAGCCTCCAGTGTATGACAGACTAGACACTGACGTGTAGATAGGGGCGCGGTACGGTTGAGGAGAGCTTGGTTTGATACGATTTCGAGGTAAGAGGAGCTTCGATACCTAGGCTATTGTAAGTGAGTCTGGAAGTGATGACGTCCATGGTTGTAGGTGGTATTGCATGGAAGGTAGAATTACTATCGAGGGTGCTTTGATGTTCACACTTCCCATCTTTATGGCCTCAGAAGCAGCCAGACATGGTCACGACAGCGGAAAGATATGCATTGGATATCTCTTTGAGAGTAGCAGACATGGTGGTCGCAGAACCTATGCTGCTTAACCGGAACCAGAGTCAGGATTTCAAGTCTGAGTCCAGTTCACTGCGCTCACGTGATCTAAAATACCTCAATTAAATTCTAGTACCATTACGAAAAACACTCTTAATACATTAGCCCAATTTTTAAAGATTTGATACAGTTTTACTCTGTTCGATTGTCGTTGAAATGGTGACTTTTGTATTTCGACCTTTGTCTGCCAGGAGACCTTCTGAGCTCCCAGCTCACCCTTCACTCACAAACTTGAAGAATTTAAACGTTTACAAAGCACCCCTTACAGTGTAGGGCAATGAATCCCTCTATGGCAGCCATTATCTCTAAGATTATTACAGATACCTAGGCCAATCCTATTACCCTGCAACTCCATGGCCTGCTCATACCAACTACTACGGAGGTAGTACACACCGAACAACCTAGGTAGCTCACCTCTTCCGTCCTCAGATAGGCTTATGTGCACGTCCATCGCCTCAGGGCCTTCTATTCGCATCCTGGCCGATTCACCTCGATACACATGCCCATGGCAAGCAGCATGACGAGCTCACAGATGAGCTGCTTCCCAATCATCACAAAAGCGGCCGTTCAACAACGACGAAACAAAGAGGAGTCAGAGTAGTCCAATATACAGGATGGTCAGAGAAGACTGCCCCAGGTGTCAGCTCTCATTTTGATGGCCTTATATTGGCACTTGGCATCATAGTACTCTGCCAATGCCATTTAGCGTACTGCATCAATTGCGGACACAAGAACGACAGATGTCGCTCCCAGAGCGGATCTATATCTTGCACACAGGCAGGGCGACCGGAAAAACATCTAGTGAGTTCGTAATAGATCTCCAGAGTTGCTCTGCGTCGCGGAAACTATTTCCGACATCGCCGAAAGGCAGACGATGCAATTTGGGATGGTATGAAGCTTGTGACCAGCACCAGCGCCAATAGTAGACATGCCTGAATCGACAGGCTTAGCCAACCGGAACCAAAGCGCCGCCTGGCGAAGTGCAGATACTCATCAATGACTGTTCTGCAGGAGTGAGGTAAGCTATTTCGAGGAAGCTCTTGTCGCGCACGAAGTTGCGTGAAATATAGCGAAGGGGCTATCGAAAACAAAGGCTACAGACTCCCTGGAAACTGGCAACGGAGAAGGAGATCTTAAGGAGCATGCGTACCTACTCCTGCTGCATCAATTAGCGAAAGCCGACAGCTTTGAACCAAAGCACTATGACCTCAATGGCAGAAGAACGGAGCTTTTGCCGAGATCCCTTCAAAATGTCTGACTTATTATTCCTTTACAATGAGTTATAACAACAGTAACTTCTTCTTGCGGCTGAAAGTGTAAAGAATACTTGAACAATCTCAACACTAGCCAAGGAGGGTTGAGGTTATGTGACGTTCTCAGTAGCTATCTCGTTCAAGCCATTTCTCACAGGCTCCGTATACCTTCTTTATGGAATCGTCCACAGCCAACGCTTTGGTGAAGGCTTCCTCATGAGATCTTTTGATGAACTGCAAGAATGATACAAGCACGAAGTCGGCATACGAGACTGGTGACATGTTAGTCTACGTTCACTACAATAAGGCTTTTCTTTGCTTACCAGTATCTCCCATAACATAGGGACCACCGTTCGTCTTCAAAAGAGCCGCAATCTTCTCGAAATGAGGCCTGGACTTCTCCCATTGCTCAGGTGTCGCGTCCTTGGCAAATTCTTGCAATGGTTTTCCAACGCTTTTCAAGCGGGTACTATAGAAATACTCGGCTGAGACTGGATTGAGAACATCCGCGGGGACTGGCGGCATCCAGAAGGGCATCAGGTACTTCTGACACTCTGCTACGAGGTTGTACATCTGCGCTAGATATTCTGAGTTTAAATGCATAGCTGGTGTCGGAAACAATTCTTCGAGAGCGGCAGCAATTTTCCGAGAGTCCATGATGTACGTCTCAGTCTTGCCGTTCACAAGACGGATAGTTGGGATGGTGTATGCCGTGTCTCCATCGGTGTTTGGTGAGATACCGCTGTTGGGGCATTGGTCAATTCGTTAAGAAATGTTCAGGTGGTCAGAACTGACAAGGCCTTGAATTTTGGAGCGATATCAGGGTACTCGATCCACTCAGTATCGTACTCGATCTCTTTGTAGTTGAGAAGTAGACGAGTTTTCCATGGATTCAAGCTCCATGTTCTGCATGGATTTTTGCTCGGAAGATCATAGAGGGTGACCTTGGCCATTTTTCCAAAAAGTCCTTGAAGTTTGAAGTCAAAATGCGTTCGAGAGATTCGGTTTTTAAGTGCTTTGATCAACGTGAGGAGGTTACGCTCGATGAGCGTATTACACAGCACAACGTCATCCATTGGCTGGGACCAAATCTTCTCTCCAGTGGGATTACAAAGACTAAGTCAAGTCGGCCATTGAGAGCAGTCCTTTCATGTTGATCTCTCTGGCAAGATACCAAAGTTGAATTTCCAGAAATTTATCAATATTGATATTGACTTGGGCACGTTTTGCTATTAATAAATTTCGGCCTAGAACTACCTCAGGCTAAGTTTTCAGCTTTCCGCCCTCCACCCTCCGCACCTTGAATCAGCAACACCATAGCAAGCACCATCAGAGCCCATCTCGCAGGCCCAGGCTCAGCGCAACGCTTCGCTGCACACGTGAGAAAAGTCATTAGCTCGCTTCCGTCTAGGACCCTCCAGGATTTGGCCAGTGAGCATCGAGAGAGACCGTTAGAGAGAGCCTACTACCTGGACCATCTGGACCACTAAAGCCTACGGCTGTACAAGCTACGATGACTGCCGACTTCGAGATGCCACGAGAGCTCCCACCACGGGAAGTGCCAGATCTCAGTGGCCTAGAGGAGGCCGAATTCAATGAGCTGAAGAAGCTGTACGCAGACGTGGTAAGTCGCATTGCAACCATCTAAAACAAGACCAGGTCCTCACAACTGCAATAGGCACAGAACCCGGACGAGTACGAGCCATGGGACGCGCTCGTCAAGGCCGCTGAGAACCTCGAGAGCGGACTCAACCGCAACTCTAGCCCACAGGCTATCTCAGCCTTTCGCGAAATCTACGATCGCTTCCTCGCAAAATTCCCTCTATTCTTTGTATACTGGAAACGCTACGCGGACAAAGAGTTTTTCATTGCTGGCACAGAAGCTGCAGAAACGGTCAGTACCGCCACACACAACGGCATGAAGAACGCGCTGCTAACGCGACCACCAGGTCTACGAGCGCGGCGTCGCAAGCATACCAAACTCGGTCGACCTGTGGACAAACTACTGCGCCTTCAAGGTTGAGACCAGTCATGATGTTGACTTGATCCGAGAGTAAGTATCGTGCCCTCCCTTTTATCCTTTCCTTAACCTTGGGCCACTTTTGCTCAGCATGCAGCTCGCACAAAATCGCCAGAATCACGACTTCGCTTGAAAATTAGTAGCCTCGATTATGGGTGAGAGACCCGATATCATCTCCCTTCCCCATGCCACCTCTCACACTACCGTTCAGACACTTTCACAGCCGCATTCGGTCTTAAGAGAATCGTTAGGACCGCGCTTTTTGGAACTATTATGACGTTTGAGAATGGTTGATTGCATACGGCCTCAGAAGGCCGATTACACCGTTTGATCTCCTCACCCTCTTCCCGTCCCTTTGTGTTGACGACCACTGACTGTGTTTCCTCAGACTGTTTGACCGCGCTGCCAGCTATGTTGGCCTCGACTACCAATCCTCTCCTTTCTGGGACAAATACCTCGAATTCGAAGAGCGTGTCGAGGCACCTGAGAAGTTCTTCGCCATTCTCGATCGCGTTTCACAAATTCCCATGTCCAAATACCGCGAATACTTTGAGAAATTCCGTCAAACTGCGCAGTATCGACCGCTGACCGAGCTGGCTGACTTGGAGACATTGAACGCGTATCGTCTAGATCAACTTCGTGATAATCCAAACAAGACGGACATCGAAGTTGAGCGCGACATTCGGGTCTATCTTGATGGCAAATACCTTGACGTGTACACCAACACCCAGGCAGAAACCTTGAAGCGCGCACCCTTCGAAGACTTGATTAAGCGACCGTACTTCCACGTTACCGAACTGGAGGCGCCTGAGCTCGAGAACTGGAGGAAATACTTGGACTTCGAGGAGGAGTTTGGTACATATGAGCGCACGAAGTTCCTTTATGAGCGATGCATCGTGGTCTGTGCCCTGTACGAGGAGTTCTGGCTTCGTTATGCGCGTTGGCTTCATACACAAGGCGGCAAAACCGAGGAGGTTCGCAACGTCTACCAGCGCGCCAGCTTCATTTATGTTCCCATCGTTAAGCCTACCGTTCGCCTGCATTATGCTGCTTTCGAGGAGTCTGAAGGCCGTTTCGATATAGCTCGCGATATGCATCTAGCCATCCTGATGAAGCTGCCAGCCCATCTGGAGACAATCATTTCTCTAGCCAACTTGGACCGCCGCCACGGTGGCATTGACAACGCCATCAAGGTTTATGCATCCTTCCTTCAAGGCCAGGAATGCGACTTGTTTGCCAAGGGTGTTCTCGTATCTGAGTGGGCTAATCTGCTCTGGAAGATCAAGGGTTCACCTGACGAGGCGCGCGAGGTATACAATAAGAATGCGCAATGGTACCGCGACTCCAGACCATTCTGGGTCAAATGGTTCTTCTTTGAGCTCTCGCAACCAACCAGCGCTGCTACCGAGAAGATCCAGTACGACCGCATTAAAGAGGTATGGGTTTCGATTGCCCAGAAGGCTCAGATTGGGCCTGCTGTTGTCAAAGACCTTGGCAAATACTACATGGAGTATCTGCTTGAACGTGGCACTGCCGACAGCGCCAAGGAGTATCTCAAGGTCGATCGCGAAATCAACGGGTGAGTCAACAGTCGAAGTCACAGTTCCAAATGAAGTTCCATCAATCGAGACCGATGTCGATAAATTTCTCGAATGACTTCATATTTCGATTGCCAGAAAATTATCGATATCGATCTTGACTTGAGGAAGTTAACCTTTTTGAATTTTCGAACGGAGGGGCATGACGCAGGCTCTTCCTTTCGCATGGTCCCCATGCTGTCGCCGTGCTAACGAGACCATATAGATCCTTCCACGTCCGCACCAATAAAGTACGTCTTCCGGAGGATATGAAAGGCCTAGGCAGCCTATACCTCGATGGAGTCTCTGAGGCCAATGAAGGAGCTCTCCGACTTGGCCAGAGCGTCCACGATAGATACTACCGTGAACCAGGCGAACAGTCTGTCGCTGCTCGCATGTACTGAAACAGAGGTGGAAAAAAGCGCGCTATTACTTTTTCGTTGCACCGGGTCGGCCAGGATCGGACTGAATACGGATATTTATGTACACTAGATATTAGATTAGTACTTGCTCCACCTGCCAAAGTGGGTGGGATTTAGTCGAGTTTGCACAAAGTAACTGACCGCTTGTAGGCACAAACGTATTGCTCTGGTTCTTAGATCTTGAATCGAGATGAATATTGATAAATTTTTGGCAGTCGTTATGTCCAAAGGTTGCCAGACACTCATCGATTACGATGACAGAATGAAGGATGTGTATTTACTTTGTCGAATTAAATTCCCCGAGGTAAGGAACGAGCGAGAATCCGCGATATGTCAAATTCTGATACTGGTCGTTTGTGTCGAGGCAGCCGGACTCGATCATATAAAGGGGTTCAGCTTGGTATCATTGAATCTAGCATGCGATGTCTTCTACTATACCTCGCGCGCAACCAAATCAGTAGGAGACAATTGGCGATTGCTTACCACCTTACTCGATTCGATATATTTCCATCACCCTCTATTCGTTTCTCTGGAGCTACTAGCTTGATGAGTTTCACCGTATAGCACGCGTGAGAGGTGAAGAACCGTCAACGTACGGCAAAGACCCAGCTGGTTCAATGGGGACGACACAAGCGCAGGAGAAGGCTGTAGATAGGCGTCTGGATTCTTGAGTGGATATAATCCCTTTGATATTGGATCCTCGTATTTTCTCTGAAGACTCTTGCTTGATACAGAATTGATGGCGATGAATTTCTGGCGAAATGGTTTTTTCCAAGATTTTTAGGCATTCATCGATGGTGATTTGGAGCTGGTGGATCTGGATATGGAAGACGACTTTATATTTCCCATCTCGTTTAACCCGGTCGGCTACCTTTGATTTTTCCAATTAACGACGTGGTGATGAAACAGTATTATACTTCTGAAAATTACGACTTGAATTGAAGAAGTAGATACTCCGAATAGTCTGGTTGAGAAGTAGTAGACTCGATCAGAGTAGATCCCCCATTCTCCCAAAACAACCAATGTTCCCTCATAATCCCCGAAAGTAAACAACAGACAGCTCCGCAAGGAAGTATCGACAATCCAATAAAGGAGTAAATCTCCCTTCATTCTTACTCCAACTCCCCCTCCCCCCACCACCGAAACTCATCAATCCCTTCTCCCTCCAACCGATACATCCACATCTCCAATCGAAAAGGTCTCACACTAACAATCCTCCCCACAATCCTCCTATATCTGCCCCTCCCAAAGAAACGGAGAGTAGGTTTGAGATTGAAAGAGTCCTTGTTATTGTTATTGTTAAGGATACCAACCTCATCGTTGATTTTGAATTTGGGAAGGGGGCGGGTATAGGTGCGGATATGTGCCATCTATAATCTCCGGCTCGAGGGCTGGAAGTCTTTTACCGTGAGGGACAGTCGTTGATGCGAGAGTCTCTAACAAAAAGCAGTTCGATTTTGTTGTTCAGCGGAGACGATGGTTTTGAAATGGGGGATTCTTCTTCTTCTTCTTCTTCTTCTTCTTCTTCTTCTTCTTCTTCTTCTTCTTCTTCTTCTTCTTCTTCTTCTTCTTCTTCTTCTTCTCCTTCTTCTTCTTCTTCTTCTTCTTCTTCTTCTCCTTCTTCTTCTTCTTCTTGATGAGGTCCAGGGTTATTCTCTTTTCCTATACAATTTTTTCCTTCGCGTTTCTTTGAATTCCGCGTTGAAGAACTGTCAAGACAGTTGTTGATAAGAACGGCCTCGCTGGCATATTTATACGTTCCCTTCCCTTCTTGCCACTTCACAAACTTTGACGTACCATTCCGCATTTGCTGCAGGTGAATCGTGAAGTCTCCATCAGCTGCTCAATCACGCCGGGCCGTGAAAATATTTCTGAATCCAAACGCGCAGAGCCGCGAGAGCCACTATACGTCCAGAAACCCACTTTATTGCTACCACGTATCACCGAAAAACAGTATGAAAGTGTGACAGACAGTATCCCTCAATAGCCAGTCCCCGAATCCAAGTATAAGTCAAATAAATGTAAGCAATTCCAGCAACAACTCGTTCCTGCTCATCTCTTAGCACTTGACCCAGAAACGACGGTCCAGCATTTGCATAACAGAGAACCCATAGCCCCAACACACTGTCAAATAGAAATCAAAACATACTCAGCTTCCCACACAACCATTTTGATATGCTACATACAGCTATTCAAAACAAATGATCGCGAAATGCCCTTCCAGAACACCACACCGACTAGGACTCGTATAAAAGGGGGAATCAATCTGTCCGCAGCCCCCAACACCAAAATCAAAAATCAAAACGCTCACTATGCAAAGCAAATCCCACAAAGGGATGAAGTACCAACTCACAGCTCCCCATTCCTCCTCTTCGCCTCCTCCAACGCGCTCAGCCCAATAGCAGTACCCGCTCTAGCCCTCCCACTACCAGCAGCCCCACCAAGCTGCCCGAGAACAGCCTCAACCTGCTTATCCGCAGCTTGAGCATGTTCATCCACTTCCTTTACTCTCCCAGTCCACTCCTCCTTCAGCTTCCCATCCTCATTCTTTTTCTCCTTCTCCAACCTCTCAAAGAAAGCCTCAGGATCGCCCTTCAACTTCGCACTGGCAACGCTGACAGCATACTCACACTCATTCAACTCCATATCCATAAACTCAAAATGCCTCAAAAGTCGCGTCGTACTACCGTAAATTTCTTTCACGACGTCTCTGGCCCTCGCCACTAATTGCTCAAATTCATCCTTGTCCTCAGGTCGTACACGCGAAGCACTTTCCTCTGTCACTTTGAGGAGATCGTGGGCGAGATCTTCATTGACGCCAATGCCGCGTTCCATATTGGCCTCCACGACACGGCAAAGCCTCTTACATCTCTCTGCCTTCTCGATTCTAGCTTTAACCTCGTTGCTCTTTTCAGCATGCTCGAAGCTCTTCTCCACCCTCTTCATAGCCGCAATATCGCCCTTGGCATATAGAGGTTTGGTCTGTGTCCTCTTGTATCTCCGATCTCTTTCTTGTACCGCCTTCCCAACCTCTCTATGTCTCTCTTCAAGCGCAGTGTGAATTTGAATCACCAAAGCCATCGCTTCAGCAAGATCAGTATCATCAGGCCGTTGAGACAAGGCTGCAAGGCCAGCTTCAGCCCGTGTAACAAGATTCTGCACATCGCCAAACAATCCCATCAGTCCGCCAATCTGTTTTTGTAACGTTTGAAATATGGGTTCAAAGACTTGGTGTCCGTAGCTCTCATACTCTTCGGCATCTTCCTTGGCCTTAAGTCGTTGTTCCTCTTCTTTAGCCTGCGATTCGAGGGTATCAAAGTCACCATAGCCTATCTCATCGTCGTCGTAGAGTTCATTGGTCCGTTTCTCGAGAGCTTGTTGACGCTCTCTACGTTCCGCCTCGTGCCGCGATCGCATCGTCGTGGCTTCACTCTCCCACGTCTTAGTCATAGACGAGATGAATTCGTAATCAGAAGGAAATGATGCAAAAGCTTTGCGAAGGCTTTGCAGGTCTCTTGAAGCCGTCACAGAGTTAGGCAACTTGACCGTAGGTAGCAAGGATGCGAGATGTTCCATCGGTGAAGAAAACGATTGCTTCTGCTTTGGAAGTGGACGTGGCGCCGCCGGAATGGACGCCATGACACGAGGTTGCTGTCCTTGCTGAGGCACATTTGGTGGTGTCTGCTGTGGTGCATTTTGTGCGGGTTGCTTAGAAGTCTGCCGAAGTGTTTGTTGATGCACTTGTGAAGGCTGATTTGAATTCTCTTTTGGCTGTAGCGGCTGTGGTACCATCGGTTCGTCCCGAGAACCTCCCCTCTTTCCGAGGACTTGTTTCGGAAAAGGGTTTTCTTCCCGAAGAGATTGTTCAGGCTGAATTGATGCCGTCGGTACCGCTAATGCTGGCTGTGTCCATTGTAACATTGGTCGATATACCGGTTCCTTAGCTGGAGGCACAGGAGGTGTGCTCTGTGCCACTGGTGGTGCGGCCGCTTGGTCTCCAGGGAATACACGCTTCACATATGCGGGTTGCTTGGGCTTTGTGGCTTTCTGTGGTGATGATCTCAAAGCGCCACCTCCGAGTGATGAAGGTGGAGCAGAGGCAGTTGGAGTCTCGGGACTGCTTCTTCTGAATGGCTGGTATTGTGAATTAGATGACCCGCCCTGAAGATTGGGAACAGCCTCAGCAGCGGGCAGTTCAGCTGCACCTGTTTCTGAGGCAGAGTTGACACTCCGTACACTGGCAGCTTTCTTGAGCTTGGGTTTCATGATTGGACGCCCACCAGGAGAGTATTGGATATCTTCATCAGAGTCGACCATGACAAATCCTTCCGAGTTGGGCGACGAGTTAATGTGTGGTGGCTGCGGTCGTGGCTTCCTTGGTTCCTGCACGGGAGCGATTCTTGTCCGTGGAGGGCTGCTTGTCTGAGAGGGCTGCTGCGGAGGGACTCCTTTCACCTGTCCTGCTGGCCCGAAGGGTAAATCGAGACCTCGAAGGCGAGACTCTGAATTGATAAAGCCCAGGAAGACGTTCAATTTCTCTTTCTGAGGTAGCGGTTTTGATTCGGTGTATAACATCTCTTTGTACCGCTCAAGGGAACCCTTGAACCATGGCTCAAGACCAGGAGCCATGTCAACAGGAGCACTGGCCTTTGTCTTTTCTTCGTCAAGCTGTTTCTTCAGCTCCACAGCTTCGGCGTTCGCAGCGGCTAACGCTGTTTGGGCGTCGTGTATTTTCTTGTGTAATTCACCAGTCTCAAAATCGTAGGCTGACTTCGCGGCTGTCAATGTCGATTCCGCCCGTGTGGCTCGTCCTTCTAATGCCAATTTCTCGGCGCGGATCTTCACGAGCTCTTCTTCCTGCTTCTCTGCGACACTATTCTGTTTCTTTGCAATCCCTTTGAGAACGGTCTCTGTTTCTTGTGTTGATGCTTCCTTCAACGCGATGATGGAGTCCTTATCAGCCAGCGCAGCGTCCTTCTGAGCAATGGCAGAATCTTTTTGAGCGATGGTAGAATTCTTTTGAGCAAGCGCAGAGTCTTTCTGAGCCAAAATGGAATCTTTCAGGGCGATGACAGAATCTCTCTCCGCGAGAGCCCCTTCAGCACTAGCGATACGCGCTTGTAGCTCATGTAATTCGCATTGTGCGTTGTAGAAGGCTTGAGTGTCTGTTGTGGTAGAGCACAAACCCGGCGTCATAGAGTCGCCCATTACAAAGGATGTCGATATTTGAGATGCAGGATGGGTGACTGTCGAGCCCGCAAGGACAATTGGCGCTCTCTCGTTTAGTCTCGCTCCAACCAACGGCGGGGTGTTTGGCATCGGTGGAACATAATCTGGATCGTCCACGAGGATTGCACTTAAAGCTGATGGAGGTGCAGACGGAGGATGTGAAGGCTGTTGGTGTATCGATTGTGGGTTAGGTGGCTGCTTTTCAGATGATCCTACAATAGGAAATGGTTGCTGGGAATTTGTGGAAACGGCCACTGGCGATGATTCCCATCCATCTGGAACACTAACTTGAGAATCGCTTCGCTGTTCTCGGATAGGAGATCCAGTCGGCAGCTCTACGCTTGCCATAGGAGGCGAAGGAGGAGCCTCCTTGTCTGATTTCACTCCGTACATCGCTGTATCGTCGATTTCAGGAGCACTTCCAAAATGCTCCCAGTCTGAGGGTCCCCCGAATCCCCCGAGCGCGGATGCATTTGACGTGCTCACAATCGGTTTTGCTGGCTGTGGTTCCTGAATGGGCCGAAGTGGTATAGACTTTCGTGAAACCTGTGACTCGCTGCGTGAGGGAATCCCAGGAGTGCGATTCGGATCGTTAGGATTGTCCAAACTCATGCTTTGGCGATGCTGCAGGGGCGAAACTGGTGTGATCTCATCTTCAAACACTCTTTGGTATGGTGTAGTGGCATGCGAGATCGAAGATGAGTGAGCATGCTGTTGCGGCGCCCCATACGGCTGCTGAATCTGCTGCACGGAGCCAGGCCTGCTACCGGAATTTTGACCTTGAGCCCAGTTTTGAGGCTGGCCATATTGAGATTGAGGCTGATTACCGGTATCCTGTCTTTGCGCCGGAGTAGTGAATGACTGCGCTGGACTATGCTGAGGCTGATCCTGTGCTATGTGCTGCTGTTGATACTGATGAGGCGGCACTCTATGCATTGACAGCCCCTGGCTCGACTGGTACTGGTCCTGCGGTGCATGGATAGTTTGCTGCGTTGTCCCTGGTACAGCATACTGCTGATACTGCTGACCATGTGAAGGTGCTTGGTTGAATGTCTGAATTGGGGCTGCTTGTCCTGGTGGCGGAAGAGGATAGTCTTGATGCTGAGCATTGCCATATTGAGTCTGATTTCCATACTCTTGTGGTTTAGGAGGAGGTCTTGGGGTATATTTGAACTTTCTGAAATTCGGGTCGAGAGGATCATGATGTCGCTGGGACCAAACAGGCACGTCCTCAGGAGGAGGAGGTATATATACACCCTGGGCAGGATTCGTGTTTGTCGGAATGTAGGCTGCCACGCCTTGTCCAGACAAAGATGGAGGTATGTCCTGAAGGTCATCATCATGACTGTATGTACTCGTCGCCGACAAAGGAACGCCAGAATGCTGTCCCTGAGGAAGTGGAAAGTATGAGCCTCCTGGAGTGGCCGAAGGGGGAGGGGGTGCAGAGGCATCGTAATGCTGTGATGGGGAACCATTGTAAAGTGCTTGTTGCTGCGAATGACCAGGTGGGCCAGCATTAGGACCATATCTATCTACTGGTGGATGCGTCGAATACTGCAGTGGTTGGCCCCACTGACTGTTCTGGGCCTCCTCATTCTGATATACTGACGGTGCGATTGAAGACACGGAAGGGTGCGAATTGTGACCGTATTGCTGGGGAGCCGGTGCTGGAGGTTGCTGTCCTCCGTAATTGTAGCCTTGCTGCTGAGGTGCTTGCTGCCCGTAGAATGTCTGAGGATGTTGGATAGGCGGCTATATTTTCATCAGCCCTCGTCCTGGACTCTTTCCATACCTCTAAGTATGACCTACCGGACCTGGAAGCTGTGTCGGTCCTCCAGGCAGCCCACCATATATGCCAGGGTTGTATCCCGGAGCAGCTGTCTGCTGTCCATGTGCTCCATACTGCGATTGTTGGTTCGGAGGGTTCGGAGGTTGCTGCCACTGATTGCCAGGCGGAGGAGTCGCATAACCTGTTTCTGGTCAGTATGCGGCAGATTCCTATGAGCATGCCACCTACCTGGAGCTGGCTGGTGATGACCGCCATGATTTGCAGTGCTACCAGGGCGTTGATATGGGGCCTGTCCTCCATAGCCTTGACTCGGCGGGTAGTGGTTCATCGCGGCGATGGGCGAACAGCGAGGTTTGCTTCAGCTTCACATAGAAGCATGGGTGGTGGCACGATTCAGAGCAGTGGAAATGGTTATAATGGAATCGAAGGCAGGCTCTTAATCGAGCTTGTCGAGTCGCAGTTCGATATTCGACACGTCTGTTTTGGGGCTGTGTCTCTGAATAGATAGACAAGAGGCGTAAATCCCTGACATCTGGAAGGCTGAGAACCATTCCTAAGACAGGAAATTATACGCGAATCCTTGAGGCTGCATAAGGATCTTCACACGTCCATTCCTAAGGTGATATTATCATGACCCCGTCAATTCATGATCATGGTAAATTCTTATCATCCACCGCTGGCCAAAACACTCGTCCATTGGATATCACTAAGCTTGGTTGCATGAACATAGGGTAGGTTCGCAAGTAAAGAAGTCGATTTACACCTCCGTAACTAAGTATACATGACGATATGCAAATATTCCTCCCAATGACTAGTCTAGTTTCTATGGGATATCTTCTACTCAGCCTTGGCATGCCCATTGGCAGACCCATTAAGACTCAGATTCCTCGCCGGCTTTTGAACGTACAATACTCTCTCTGCGAACTTGAGAACCTCATCGATAGCGATGATAGGCGCACTAATCAACAAAACTGCCCTCCATTCATTCCAGTTGAGTGGAACAATGGAGAACAAGCTTTGGAGGAAGGGAATGTAGAGAAGCGCAAAGTGCAATGCCATGGACAGGCAGATTGCGTATACAAGCATCATGTTCTTCCACAGTGGAAGTGTCAAAAGAGACTCGCTAGATGACAATGCATTCATGGCATTGAGCATCTCAATCACTACTAGAATAGAGAGAGAGACGGTTGATGCTGCTTTAGACATGTTGTTGCTAAACATTTCGCATCCAATATCGGCAAATTGAGTAGAACAGCTGTGGAAGTGTGTCTGTATTATATGTTAGAATAGACCTCATCTCAAGAAAGCACCAGAGGACTTACGAGTTGGTGCAGAGTGATCTGTGGGCCCTCAGAGTTGTACATGAACCACCATGCATATCCGAAGACCGTTGCGACACCCACATACGTTCCAATGACCATGTATCGGAAAAACAACCATCCACTGATAAGTGGTTCGTCGCGTTTTCTTGGCTGTCTCTTCATGATGTCGTGATCTGGTGGGTTAAAAGAGAGAGCAGTGGCTGGGAGACCATCCGTGACCAGATTCACCCATAGAAGTTGGACAGGGATGAGGGCTTCAGGCATACCGGCAGCAGCAGTTAAGAAGATAGACACGACTTCTCCAATGTTCGAAGAGATGAGGTAGCGGATGAACTGCTGGGTATTGTTGTAAATTGAACGTCCCTCTTCGACGGCACTTTCGATGGTTGCGAAGTTGTTGTCGGCGAGGATCATGTCGGAAGCGAGACGGGCGACGTCAGTCCCAGAGCCCATGGCAACACCAATATCAGCCTTCTTGAGAGCAGGAGCATCGTTGACACCGTCACCAGTCATGGCCACAACTTCGCCTGCCGATTGGAGCAAGTCAACAAGTTTGGACTTGTGGGTTGGCTCAGTGCGGGAGAATAGAGATGCGCGCTTGGCTGCTGCGAGTTGCTCGCTCTCGCTCAACTCGTCGAACTCTCTGCCAGTATAACTCTTGCCAGTCAAATCCTCATTCGGGCCGAAAACTCCGATTTGTCGGCAAATCGTCTCAGCGGTGGCCTTATTGTCACCAGTGATGACAACGACGCGAATACCAGCATCTCTGCACTTTCTGATCGCGCCAGCAGCTTCTGGGCGAGGGGGATCGAGCATACCAACGAGGCCAACAAGTGTCATTCTCTGTTCGAGCTTGGAGTAATCCTGGGTGGTCTTTGCGGATTTGGTGAGAGGGTTGCCAGTAATGTCGTCAACAGTTGCTAGTGCCATGACGCGGAGACCGAGTCTTCCATATTCCAAGATCTCATCGTTGATCAATTGGGTGATCTTAGAGGTCATGTGAACCTTCTTTCCGTTGTGACCAGCAATTGCGTGGGTACACCTGCCGAGAATGGTCTCAGTGGCGCCCTTTACCAAAAGCCTTTGCTTCTTGTCATTACCCTCAACAAGGACTGACATGCTTTTCCTGTCGCGTGAAAACTCATAGGTGGCAAGCTTTGCGGCCTGTTCCTCGTAGTACGAACTGTGATAATGGAGACGTTGCTCATTCGAGAGAGAACCCTTTGCGCCATTGAATCCGGTGTGTGGCGTACCTATCTTTTCAACCAAAACACGTAGAGCACCTTCAGTAGGTTCTCCCACAATGCTGTATGTGCCGCTTTTGTTGTCAAACGAAAGTTGAGCCTCGTTACAGAGTGCCGCGATTTCAGTCACTTGCAACAAAGTTGGCATGGCAGCTGCGGGGTGATCGAGCGCCTTCCCTTTGAATGATATCGTGCCTTCTGGTGCGAAGCTAGTGCCTTCGACGTCAACTTCCTCTAGGGAATCTCCCTTCTCGCCGATGAAGACAATCTTGTTGACGCTCATCTGGTTGGTGGTGATGGTTCCGGTCTTGTCTGAGCAGATAACGCTGCAGCTTCCAAGTGTCTCGACTGATGGCAGACTGCGGACTACAGCGTTCTTGGCCGCCATCTTCCGAGTTCCAAGAGCCAAGCAGGTCGTGATAACGACAGCCAACCCTTCTGGAATAGCAGCGACACCGAGAGAGACGGCAATCTTCAAGTAGTAGATTGCGCCTTTGGTCCATCCACCATGAGCTGGGTCGTTGAAATGTTGGATGTTGATCAACCAAACGACGATGCAGATGACAGTGATCACTTTCGCGAGCGTGTCGCCAAAATCATTCAGCTTCTCTTTGAGCGGTGTAGGCTGCGAGATCTGGGATGTGATACTGTCGTGGATATCACCGATTGCGGTGTTGGGTCCTGTAAGGACGACCACGGCGTGCGCGTGTCCAGTAACGACGGTAGTGCCTGAGAAGAGCATGTTGACCTGATCCTGCTTGACCGCCTCTTTGTCCTTGATGGCCTGTGTATCCTTGCCGACGCTTTCACTCTCTCCTGTAAGAATAGACTGGTCCACACTGAACGAATTGCTCTGGATAGAGAGAAGTCTGCAATCTGCCGGTATTCTGTCTCCTACGGCAATGACAACGATATCTCCTGGTACCAGATCATCGGCCTTGACACGTTTCGTGATTCCATCGCGTATAACTTTGGCTTCGTTGGCAGAGTATTCCTGGAGAGCGGCAATAGCCTTTTCAGCGCTGCTTTCTTGCGATACACCCACAACGGCGTTGAGGATTAGTATGGTGAGGATCTAACAGATGAACAGTTAGCTACAGATGACGGTACAAGCTTGCGGACAATACGCACAACTGCCGGGTCAACAAATGCGGTCCAGCCTTCACCATCTTCAAACAGGGCCAAAACGAAGGACACAGCGGCTGAGCCAAGGAGAATCAGAACCAGCTGGTCTTTGAACTGCTCGAGAATGAGCTCCCATAACGGAGTCGGTGGTTCCTCTGGAAGAGCTAGAAGTATGTCAGTAAACTCTGTCCTACTAAGATGTTCTTGCTGGATAAGCCACCATTGGGACCAAACTGCTTTCTTTGCGCTTCCACTCCCTTTGCTGAAAGACCTTTGCTCTCCGAGACTTGGAAGTGCTTCAGGATATCCTGCACCGGTCTTACGAAAGCATCATCCATTGCGATTGTTGTTTCTGCGCGCTCGTTGCCAAGGCGAGATCGAGGTCGAAGCTTTGGTTCTACCTACTCTGTAAATCGTTGATGGCCGGGTTCCGTAGCTTCTAGATAGCCGTGGAAAGAGACAGAGTTGACGACCTCGGAAAGGTGGGGAGTGCAAAAAAGGGAGAGGCTTCTGTCAGAAAGAATGGACAGATGAAGACAGTTGTATCTTCCTACGATTCCCGTCTGTTTCGCCTCTCACCCAAGGATGAAGACACGTTGACGATTCTTTCAATTCTGCGCTAATCGAATGCGGTAGCATACTGTATCAAGGAGTTTCGATCGTTGGTCATCACCGCTAGGAAGTATTACCTCCGAATACTATGGAACACAGTCTCTCCATTGTTCACTCTCTACGGAATCATCCCCTCTCCACTGCCCACAGGTGCCCGAGACCGAACATTGACGCGACGCCCATAGATCTATTTGATCAACGGCAGGATTATCGGTGCTTGTCGATCAAAACAACAAAATCAGAAACTGAGCTCGACGATTCATGTCCGCGAATATCAAACGAAGGCGTCGTTTATTCATGAATAGTCTTAGTGGCTGCTTTGCTCGAGGTGGTATCCTTGCTGACAATCGTCAGGTCTCACAGTGAGTGACGGTATCAAAAATGCCTCTCCATATTCCTTCTTAGCCGGGTCATGTGCAACGCCAATGCCATCCAATGCAATCATCCATGTTTCCCGAATACTCTAACAATGCAAACCGTATTGCGGCATGATCATTCCTTCCAGATCTGCCCTGCCTGCAACGAGCAGAATGGCTGTCGCTAAACCTTCCAGTGTTGGCCAGTCTTGTCTCCTACAAGTACCACTCTTATGCTTCTCCTACTCTCTTTGCGTCTTCCATAGTCTCGACGTGGTGGTTGTCCGCCTCGCCGACATCCTCGTTCTTGCCGGAAGTTGCTGGTTGCTCCCCAATCCTTTTTCCCGACGCGTCCAGCCGCAGCGTCTCTTTCAGTGGAAGCTGCCCTGCTTGCTCTAAAATCCGATGAACAGTGGTTCCCTGAGGATTTGATGACATGGACTCAGTGCTTCGCCAGGTTTGTGGGGCTTTTCCATTCGACGTGTATGTGAAAGTCGAGCTCGAAAAGGATTGAGAATATGAGAATCGCTGGTTGTTGGCCATGATTGTGTCTGGCTTCGTTGGTTCTTCCTTGATGTCTTCGAACAGCGCATCTTCAAACAGGTCCTCGATTCGTAGTTCGTCTTTTGGTGGTGAGAGGACTACATCACTATAGCTGGCGAGGAATGAAGTGTAATCGCTGAGGTCAATTGGAAGTTGATGTAGGAGGTCGATCCAAGGAGGGCTGCTGGTGAGACTTTGTAAAGGCGATGTCATGGTGATGCAGAAGTCCCCACCTTCTATCGCCTCACGGTAGGCGCAACGTGAGTGAGAACAGAGTACGACTGGGAGGCAGAGAGGTCGCACATGTGAGCTTGAGCTTTCGTATCGCAGGAGCTTACAACATTTATTTCAGAAGAGCGCGAGCGAGCAACCTCATGACGGGCCGAAGCGCTAGCATAAGGTAAGATTTCAAGAAGACCTGTGTATTGCTTCTGCACCCCAGACTTAGCTATTCTCCGCGTCGCAAGGACTTCTTATTGCACCGCCTTATTGCGACTCGTCACGGATCGCATCGCTTCTTCGGCCCAGCTCGTCAGCCTCGAACGTTCCCGATTGGGACTAGATTGCGCGCGCCGAAATCTGGCTTCACTTCCGTACGTTAGTTTCCTCGAGACCGAGTTGCCTGTTTAGGCAGTTCCAATCAATCATAACCACCAGATCAACCCCCTTCATGGTCCCCGAGATCGTGATCAGTAGAGACAGAGCGGAATAATCCACAGTATTAAACAAGCATGGCCATCGGCCTCACCTGATTCTAACTTCGGAACACTCCAGGTCTTTCTTTAGCTGTTCGACATATTCGTATCGACCTCCCTCTACAGCCTCGGCCACAGCCAAAACACAGAGACCAGCCAATGCCGGACTGGAGTCAGCCCTCGCTAAAGTCGCCGACGGTGGTACTTTATTTTCCTACGCAGAACAACCCCGTGCACCATCTAATTGTTGGGCACGGAATCCAGAGGGCCGTTTCAAGGAAGAAGCCCTGTCCATACCAAAATCGAGATGATTACTAGATTTGGAGATCTACTTGATTATCTTGCAATAATATAATGCACACAGTACAAGTGTTTCCCGTCTTGCTTCCACGAGCGATACATTCTTTTGACAAAATTATTTTCAGTAATCCAACACTCCCTGCGTCATTCCGCGCCGCGCCGTCCAGAAAACCGCAAGCATGAGGCTTCAAAACTCTCCACTGTCCTTTGCGATTGCCATGCTCTTTACGGCCGTTACGACGACTCTAGCTCAAGCACCGTCGAAACTGGGAGCCATCGGGATCGAGGTGGCCGACCTGACTCGCGCGAAGAATTTCTACGTCAATGTCCTCGGCATGAAGGATTCTGGTGTCAACTTCAGCACCCCAGTCTTCGACGAAATAGTCCTCGGTCATTCTGCGCCAGGTTCTGGCTCTTCGATCGTACTCATGAAGTACAAAACACCACAAGCAACACCACAGTCCCGAATCAAGCTCGTCTTCTACGTCGCAAACATCAAGACGACTTTCGATGCTGTGAAGAAGGATGGGAGGCAGGTCGTTATGGAGCCGGGGACTGGGAAGTTGGGGGATAGAGTCATTCCTACTGGGTTTGCTCGTGATCCTGATGGATATCTGTTGGAGTTCAACGGGCTGGACCAGATTCCGAAACCAGGTACACCAGGTGCGCCGCCGTCAAAATGAACGCGAGTATGAGGGGCCAAGTCTGGCGGTCGAGTAGAGGATTTCAGATCTTCTACCAAAACCAAACTCGATACAATGTTAATGTTAGTGACGGCTCAAGAGCCGCTATTGTTCTCCTACCTTGTCTCAGACCAAGAAATGGCTCAAATAAACAAGTGTCACAGTTGCCACCATAGAGTCTACCATTTACGTTCAATGCAATGTCAACACCGGTACAAACTCATCAAGACTATCAAACCACATGTCAACTCAGCAAACCCAAAAAAAAGTCTTGAATGAATTTACCACATCCCGTTTCCAAGCTCTCCAACGAACAACAAACACCCCTCCACCCCAAAAATCCAACCCCCCCAAAAACAAAAGAAAAAGCAACCTCACAATCACCCCAACCCCAAAAAACCCAACCTCGGAATACGCCCGAAGTAAATAAAAAAGCCCTACCGTGTAAATGCCCACTACTGGACCCACCAAACCCTAAACAACCCATAATTCCCACAACCCCCTGCTCCAATCATCCCCTTACGACTGTACTGTACCTACCTACCACAGTCTAGTACTATAATAAGTAGTATTATATGATGTACTATGTAGCTAGTATTATATCTCCACCTTGGCACCCCTCGAACGCCATCCTTCGGCAGAAGAATCCCGGGTGATCTACACGCTGCAGCTGCAATTGAATCAGGAAAGGAAAGCGGGCCGGGGCCCGGGGCCCGGATGAGAGGCGGGTACGGACGTATGTGGTAGGTAACAGTACCTACTCCAAGAGAGCAAACCCCAATCATGTGAGAACTTGTGCAATTCAGACTTCATCGTCAAGATTCTCACACCTTGGCCAATCCATTACGTCACATCAAACCATAACGCTCATTTCTCAGAAGGGGTAGTGAATTGATACCAAAAGATCCTCTCCTCCTTTCCACCTCTCCACTCCTCAACTTTCGACATATGACCCCTTCCCGACAGCCACACTGCCAGGCACAGCCGCCGACGCCGCCGCCGCAGCAGCAGCAGCATACTTCCCCTTTTTCGGCCCCTCAACAATCTTCCCTTCAACCCAAAGCAACGGGAACCCAGCCCCATCCGCATTGCTCCCACCCACAGGCGCCATATTCTTATTATCCGTCTCCGGCGCCACAGCAGCATACTTACTCATAGCCACTGGCGCAACACGACACACCTTCCCATCTTGAACCGAGAACTGATCTGCTCCAATACCAGGGCTAACCCAAAAGAGACCTTTGGGATCGTATTTCGTTTTAATCTGGGAGAGTTTTTCGTAGTTTGGCCCCCAGAAGGTTTCCTTCCAGGATTCTTGTGTTCGTGAAGCCTGCGGGTGTTGAATTAGCCATTGACCTTTCCCTCATTAAGGTGCCTGGGAGGGAAGAAGAAAACTCACCTCATTAGAATAAGCCCCCGAATCCTTCGCCAACACCCTCAACGAACTAGCATCCGGCGTCCCCTGCCCCGTAGCAATAAGATGCACATACGCCTTCCTCCAGGCTGGCGTAACAGCCGTCGCATTCCCCGTCGTAAACACTTTATTCCCACCAACAACGTTGCCCCTCAACTGTCCGTCTTTCATCATTGGCATCGCCTCTTCCAACGCCTTCGCCAAGCCGGGATTGACAAGATGCTCTCGACTCAACAGTCTCGAATCCATGGACATGATACCTTGTGGTTTAATCTCTGCATTCGCCATACCATGCTCTTCCGGCCCGTGACGTTTGGTCAGTCCCGCTTCGTCGAAGAAGCGACGGAAGAGTGGTGCTTCAGCTCGTTTTTGCTTCGTGCCGTGCATGCCGGGCATGTTTGCCATTTCATCGATGGCCCCGAATGCCGAGTCGAAGAAAGTTTTGTAATTTGGTAGATCGTTGTAGCTGACGACGAGCGTCTTCTTATTGATTCCAGGGAACGCCGTCATTTTCTCAAATATTGGTTCCCAGACTGCCTTTGCTTTGTCGACACCAGCATCTTTATCCGCCACAAGGAAAACGCTCTTGATGGCATTGGGAAAGAGGTAATAGTATCCTGATTGTCCATTCTTTTCGACGAGATCGGGAATGAGGGAATGGAAGTAGGCGGCAGGTGCGTATATGGATTTTTGGTCGTTGAAGTCGGTTGTATTTAAGAACCAGGAGGCTATGGTAAGTTTGGGGGATGGGAAGGCTTTAACAGTTGCCTCGGTGACTACACCAAAGGTACCTCCTCCGCCGCCTACAGCATGTACGTCAGTATGCCAGTTCGAAGTGTATGTTGTAACAGGATCATACCTCTCAATGCCCAAAACAAATCAGGGTTGGTTTGCTCGTTGGCCACCTTCAGTTCTCCATCCGCTGTAACGACCTTGTACTCCACCACAGCATCAGCACCAAGTCCGTATCGCGGTCCCAACGGGCTATGCCCTGCAGCTTGTCCCCATCCGCCAGCCGTGGCAACTTCTCCATGAGCGGCACCGAGTGTGAATAGTCCTGAAGGTGCGATAGCATCGTTGATCAATTGCGTCGACATACCAGCTCCAAATGTGACAAAAGCCTCATCTCCACCAACCATAGTCATCTTCTCGGCCTTCTCATTGGGGCCCAAAGCTGGCGCACCAGTCGCATTGGCCGTGAACTTCTTCGACAGTCGGATACCTTTGATCTCTCCAACGCTCAGACGGAGACCACTAATCGGACACGCGTCAGCTGATCATTTCTATACTTCCTTGGAACTGCGATATTCCAATCAGTTTGGCATCCATCAACCTGACATCAGTATTGAGACATTGATCGCAATCTTGAATCTCAAGATCTTCAGGAATGTATCGATATTGACACAACGTTAAGCATTGCATAATCAGGATTGAAAGTGAAAATCGTTCAATCTACCTCGTTGCATCGTTGCGACCTAGGAAATCTAAGGACTGTCAGTATTCAGACCTCGCCATAATGACAACTGGACCTACCATGTCCTGAATTCAAAATCGACAACCTCACATTATGTTCTGCAGCAAACTTGACCGCCTGTATGACCTCTTGCGAATTCGTAGCCATGACTTTGTAATCCGGTGCCGTAACCCCAGCCTTCAAATTGCCTCTGACAGCAACCTTCGGCATAGCTTTCTTCCATACATCTTCTGTCGGCCAGGCAGCATCAGTCGCCGTGACTTTACAGTCGGCAGCAAATTGTGCTCGAGGATTACTGGTGGGGATCTTCGGTCGTCCATTTGCCCATTGCAATTGTGGTACCGCAGCGACAATCTGCAGACCCAATAGAAAAACGACAGACTTCATGGTGTTCGTTGATGTCCAATCCTAGAAGTGTGAAAGAGTGACAAAAGAGTGACTCGAGGGTCAAACGTGAAGGAGCGTTGTCATCAATTGACCGATACCACCAATTGAGTAGTCAGAAAGAAGGGCAACACTAGTAGAGATTCCTATTGACAAATCCAGGCGCCTGGATTTAACAAAAAGCGTCCATCTCCAAGGTACCACAGTAGAACGCGCGTAGACCCTTTACGAGGGCGAAGTAATCTGGCTAACATGGGTGATGTTGCCCGGTGCGAGATGTAGATTGCCATGCCGGGTAGCAGGATGGTGTCCAACAAAACTGTCATTGGGCAACAACGTCGCGCAAATAATTGAGACTACTCAATGAAATTAAGTCGTGTGATGCCACCTCCCTGTGATTGCAAGGTCAGTGAATGCTTGGATAATTCCGAACGCTGGGGGGGGGAAAAGGGAGAAAAGGGAGAAACCGAAGAGTACATCGGACCCTGCTCAATGAATCGCCAAACCTCACAATCCAGCGGGAAGCGACAAGAACCCGTTATCGAACGGAAGCTATGGCTGTTTTACGGTATGGCGCGAGCTGGAGCGACAAAATTAGTACCACAGTAGCCATGCCTGATGCGCGCAGTCAAGGAAGCAGTCGAACATAGATGAAGTGAGGTAAAATATAGATTGTTTACCACAGTACATGAATTCGCGGCGGGCGGACCATCAAACTCGTTGCGTTGAGTAGATTATCAAGACTGTTGATCCAGATATCTTCCAACTTCAACTTTTCGAGCTCGACGCGTGGAAATTTGTAGAAACCTTGTCAGACGACGACCGGGTCGGCGTGTAAGTCTTGTTCGAGAATGACTCCGTTGTAGAAATCCTTCAACATGTTCCACAACGCTTGTCGCCCAGCAAATAACGTACTTTACTTGGTGCTCAGGGTGAAGTGTGTGCGAATGCAAATGTTCCACCGTCCAAACATGCCCAAAGAAACAAATCCTATGTTTCAAGTGTCTGTCGTCCAGAACCTCAACAAAACACATGTGCGATTTTGGTGATTCAACAAGGGGAACGAAATGCTAGTTACATTCGCTTATCCTCCGTTCTTGGAGGTGGCTCTCCAAAAGTTTCCCCAATTTCTAGTTCTTTGTTGTCTGCCTGTGGATGTTCAACGTTCTGGAAACCGCCGCCTACGAACATCGACGAGCTCTCATCTCTTCCAAACTGATCGAGTGGTTGTAAGCTCATTTTCCCGGCCTTCGTCACTGTTGAGCCACACCCAAGGTTTTTCATCGTGTCGCTTACAGAAGTTGAGTTTTGTACCGTCCAGCAAGACGGGCTCCCATGATTGCAAATTCGGCGACAAAAATTTGGTTCCCAAGGTCCAGAAGTCGTGGAATATTGTGAGAGTTTCAAGACTGTTGGGGAGCCCTACAGGTAATGTCCTTTCGGCGGCTCGATGACTATACCTCCCCCGAGCCAGTTCCTCTTCGAATGTAAGAAGCCTGGCTCTATCCAAATGTGGTTTGGCTCTGACCAATGTCAAGTGACGAGGCTGGATTGCTCCAAATTGCAGATTATGGAAACCGTATAGTGTTTGATAGGGTCGGGGAAAGTCGAGCAATCCTAGATCGTGTATGAAACAGATCTGATGTGAGCTTTCTGGGCGCCCGGGATGCGTGTAAGATGGCTGTCCACGCGATAGAGGGGGAAAGGCTGGCGCGGCATGGATTTTTCGGTATACAGAAACGCTACGGGCTGTGGAGGGCGGAGATAGAAGTCGCAATTCTGTAGGGCCAAAGTTCGTGCAAATTCTGACTCGAAATGTACTCGCTTGCATGTAGCCATCATTCCTAGCTCGATAGTGATGGCCGCCTGGTGCTCGGGACGCCAGTCATTGCTGGCACGGTTGAAACAACGCGTCATATCATGAATTGGTGCCATTACAAGCTCGTACAGTTGATTGCGTAACTCGGGCGGGAGCTTGGAGAGTATTGGGCTCTGAAGTTGAGCATCAATAGCTGACTCTCTTGCCGTGGTGTCTTTCTCCACAATAGCCATGTCTTTTGCTTCCGTTGCACTGGCGTGCTTTTCCAGGATGGTCGTCGTGTCTGTCATGGTCGTTTCGGTTCTTCCTGAGACCAATTTTGTATGTCCATAGCATTGTCTGCAGGTTTGCATATTCAAGATTTGCAAGATTTTGAAATTCTTCCAATCGTGGTCACATTAGGTTCGCCGTACCATGGCTCATACAGTGTTTCTACCAAACTACCGCCCTCAAAGTCTGGTTCGCAGCCCACCCCACACCCAGCACACCAACGATGAGTACGCTTCCTACGAGGACCATCACCGTCCCGCTCATGTCGAAAGCATCACTGATCTCCATGCGCGCAACCTTTCGATGTTTGTTATGCGTGAACCATCTTTCTCTTTGTGGATGTGGGACGTGCCCCTTATTGTCCGTTGAGTGCTGCCATGTAGTATCTGAGGGACTCTGATATGGTTCAGGATCCAGCCAACTGCGCAGAGAGATGCGAGACCAGAAAGTACTGTTCGTAGGCGGATGTTGGGAGAGACGCCATGCTCTATATCGGTGGTTCACCAGGAGTAGGGAGAAGATAAAGGAGGTGAAGATGAGGGGGGTCATGATGATCTGTGGAACGTATTAATTACTCAACATGCGTAGCGCGTTGCTGGTGTTTACCTTGGTCAACATGGATTCGTCCTGCTCCTTCGCGGTCGCGGTCTCTTGCGCATTGCTACCCTGGTCTCTGCTGCCATCTCCAATTGGAATATCTGGGAGCTCGAGGAATGGATCGCTCTTCCTTTTCAGCTTCCGGGACGTCCGAGGGGGGGTGTCGGGTGGGGAGGACGATGGCGAAGAGTGTAGTGGAGTTTCGGTCATTGTGGTCATGATGCCAATCAATCTGTAACGTTTAAAAAGGTATAAGTAGTGGGGAGTATCGTAGGACTTGGATACAGTGGTTGTTGGTCATTATGAGCGATCGAAGTCGGGTGTTTCATTCGCTTTATCAGCTCTTTGGCTCTGTGGCCAAACGTCACTGCCAAGAGCTTCTAAGCATAGCCTCAGCTCTGCACCTCCGCTCGAAAATTCGCGTTGTCGAGGCTAGGTTTTCATACATATATATTTAGCATACGAGATGATTGAGGTGTTGGCATCGAAGCTGGTACGTGTCGGAAAAGGCTGTGCAAGGTTGAGTTCCAGGATCGGCATAGTATACGAGAAGAAGGCTGAGCCTGGGCCGACCGGACGATCAAATAAGTAATTTATTATTCTTGAAGAACCACCATGTGACGTTTAAACTGCCGACTTGAATGCGGTACTGTCGCTACTACCTATGAAGTCAAACTTCAAAACATTACCAGGAATGTTTCGATATCAGTACTAGCTCAGGAGATTCTAAGTCCACGCAGTGTGAGTATATCATGTAGATATAAGCAGTTATATCTCTCAGTTTGGCGAACCCCTTCTTTCACGGCTCTTGGATAAAGTATATCAAGTCCTCCTATTGCAACAAAGTCCAGGTTCAACCACCAGATCCCTACGTAGTCCACCAGAGCTCCGGATGTACGTCCACATAGCTGCCTCGCTTTCCATTTCATCACGCACGTATTCCTCGCATGTCTTTGCTCGTTGTTCATAAAGACGGGGTTTGATGTTCCCTAAAGATCCCATATCTGTCTTGTTAGTCTTTGGGGGCAGAGTCTCCCACCGGTCCTGCTTTTCAGGTATAGTCATCAGAAAAGTTGAAGTGGCTGTCGACATGTCTGGGGTGAATGGAGCAGGGTACGACCGCAGTTTGTGATTTTATTTGGATGAGTTAGAACGAATCGCGCAACAGAAGTTGGAGGAAGAAGGTCGTTGAGAATAGATACAAACTCTTCGATGTGTTAGCAGATGATGGCGCAAACAAACTATGGGGTTAAGTACTCACAGAACACTTAAATGTAGAACAAGCATGTAACCTGATAAAGAAGCCACTGCATACATTTCGAAATGGCTCGTAACAATGTAACCCGGATGACAAGGCGTTTGAACACCACATTCTCGAACCTGAGATAATGGCAAAAGCCGAACCATCGCACTGTCGCCATTGGGGCCAAAGTCGCAGGAAATCATGAGTGGAGTATTATTCGACTAAAACATTATTCGTAAAGCGTCCCTTCGTATTCATTCGACTCTCATCCCTCACGAGTTGAATCCCAAATTCATCTGCAGAGGTTGCTGAGGTTGCTGCAGCTCGTTCAGAAAAGAACTCCAGTCTTGGTCTAAATCCATACTGCCAACGTTGTTTTGCCAGACCCCAATGTTCGAAGCAGGAGTAATGTATGAGGCCAATGACTCGTCGTTGAATTGTGGATCAAATCCTGTCGTCGAAGTCTGCGGGAAGTAGAAGCCGTCATACATGATTTGGGGATCCATTGACGAGAACCCGGCCGCAGCCTGCTGTTGGACAGAGTTGAAGTCAGGCGTGGTAGGGTTCGTCAGTGGCAGCGTGGATGGTGTGCTTTGCGCCAGGCGAGGAGAAGAAGGAGAAGTCGCTGATGCAACGTGCTTGAAGGACTGTCCTCTCTGTACCGAAATAGTGCCGAAGAATGGGATTACAATCTTGGCCGCTTCGTTGGGGTCGTTGTTCGGTCCTTCGCAACTGTAATTCTTGACACGATGTAACTGTTCTAGAGCCCGGTAACTCTGAGCAGCCACTCTTCCACCCTTTTCAGAGGATGCTCGCTTGAGTATATCCATTGAAGTTTCGATGAGTGTCCAATCGGATTCATCTTGGAACGGGTTGTGGGCAGTCGAGCGGCCGTATCCGAGCAGCCCGAGGACAAGTAAAATGCAAGCAGTGAAGCCGATGAAATCAATAGCTTTGCACTCGTACAGCGGCGTTCCCTCAGCTCTTAGCAAGTGGTAAAGTCGCAACATCTCTCGAGAGCCGTCGATGCAGGCCTTCCTGCTCGGACCATAGACCTCTTGATTGGCAGATTTAAGCATGAAGGGCATGTGGAGGTAGGCCTTGATTTGATGGAATGCAATCTGGCCAAGGACCTTCTCTTGCCATTCGTATGCTACGCTAGGGTCATCGCAGGCGACGAGGGGCTCAACATGCCACCAAGACGGAGCCAGTTGCGCAGCGTAATTGTTAAGTTCTTCTTCGAGGTCCAGAGCAGATGCGTATGTCGCTTCGTGCAAGCCTTGCGTGCGGTCAATAACTCTGCCGGAGAAGTAGGCGATTTTGGAGAAGAACACCATTGGGTTCGATGCAATACTCGTGGACACATTTTGTCCCATGAACTCCAAGTTGCAGTGCGCATCGTTGATTCCGTAGGGCATGCCGAGCATCAAACTCGTCAAGCGATCTGCTCCGTACAGCGACCACCAAATACTCTCCCGAGGTATGGATGTGGCATGATTGCGGTGAAGTCCCATTAGTTGTGCGAACGTGACACCTCGTCGGAAAGCCAACCAAGAACGACGAGCTTGGCCAATGTCGGAGTAGACCTTGCCCTGAAGAATGACACATTCCAGACCTTCAAGTGTGCCCATGTATTCATCATCAGTGATGATCCACTTGTCCACCAAGGCCAGGCACTGATCGAGAAGATCACCTTCGGTGCAGGAGCCATAAAGGATGACAAGCAAGCCAACTTCACAAGGGGTTCCGTGGTGCATAACTCGATGGGAAAACTCTTCCAGGGTTGCATTGCCTCGAGTTCCTGGGCATTTCCGTTGGAAGACTGCCCATGCATGATGATTGCCTTGCAAGGTGATCAAAAGCTTATGATAAGGAGGAAGAACAGCCATCAGAGCCTGTCGAACCCTCTCATCTTTAGCTTTAGCTGGTGTCACTACCGTACTCATTCCGTTTATGCCGTCCCTGAGTGGGCTCGTGTTGTAAGTTAGATTCTGTGGTGAGTTGATGATGCTCATCGCACGAGCTGGAAGTGCTCCCTGAGAAGGACCTGATCTTTCACTTTCTGCTCGGCTCAAAACGGCATTGTTGAAAAGTGTCATGACGGGAGCATGAGGGTTCTCAGTAGGAGTATCTTCTGAAAGTGGTGTCGCAGGATACTGTTCTCCTCCAAGACTCCGCAACGCCTCTGCGGCATGCTTCTCGGAGTTATCTTCGACGAGTGACTCGACTAGGGCTTCTAATCGAGCGACTCTCTCACGAAGGTTCTTTCGATGATCGACAACAACGTCGATCTCCGCATTCTCTTGGTCAATACATTGAGAGCCCCTAGCAAAGCACTCGGTACAGACAGAGTTGTTATCCGGTGGGAAGATACATCGAATCTTCCGGCGCCGACCTATTGCATCCGTTAGCAACCAGCTTTTATTGGCACCCATATCAAAGGCTTTGATGCAAGTCCATACATGCATCGCATGAGCGACAGCTGCTTAACAGCCAAGTGCTGAGGCGGCTTGAGTGAGAGCAGAGAGACGACATGATGGAGAGTTTGTAGCATCATAATGACAGCAGCGGATAATCCCCTCTCCTGCAGTAGGTAATGAGATATGAGAGTACAGTGAGAAACAAATGATACTTCAAACCGAGGCGAAGTAAGCACCTCAGCATCCGATCAGAGGTCGTCGCAAGCAGAGGCAAAGAAACACTGGACACGACGGACAACTCACACTCGAAGCAGGAATGGGTGCCCTTCCTCATCTTCTTACGAATCCCATTGCTATCTCGGGGACCACTTTCGGATGAGGAACGTTCGGGAGGCATGGCGTTCGGAGGGATTTCGTCCGTTTGGTTGGAAAGTTTGTGCTGGCAAGGCAAGCGAGCACACCAACTGAGGGGTGCAGCCTTGAGGACAACCGAACCCGGGACAGAGAGAGATTGGATGTAGAGATGAAGGAGAGAGGAGATATTAGAGGTGAGAAGTCAGCGTATCCAAGGTGTAAGACCAATTTGACGTGAAGGCAGCCTTCCCAACAACGATGTTAAGGTAGTCCGCCCGGTACGGACAAAGATTCGTCCGTCACAATGATAAATAGTGAGATGACATCGTAGGTAAAAGGCTGATATCAGACTTGTATTTGACGCCTCTAACCTATATATGCAGACACTGGATGCTATACATGCAGACACTGGATGAGATGGTGCACAGATCTACTCCAGTTCAATCTGTCATTCCACCTCGAAGTCGTGAAGCTTCCACACGATTCAGTCCGCCGTAAAGCTCGGGCCCGAACTGAGTAAGCAAGAGTCGGAGTCGGGTTACCTAGGTTTCCAGCACATTCCCATTCCAGGTTATCTCCATTGGATGAAAGAAAAGAACTTAAGAGAAGGTCATGGAGTCTCACAGTATATAGAGGTGCGGGCTTTCACACGCAATGGACCATGCTCATGACCATTAAGATCAACGTCAACCAGCTGTGGGATTACTAGTGGCCTGATGCCCGGCGCACCAGGCAATAAATATCTCCCATCACTCTTGAACTGCCCAGATCAACTGATTTTTTGGTAATCCAGCAAGAGGGCCATACATATTCGACAAGCTTGGATCAAAATCGTGAAGGAATGTCGACTTGAAGATATTAAATCGAGGTTGAGGAATGTCTAGGAATGGATTGCCTTTCCCCCTTCGTCTATCGAATGCATTGTGCCTGTATAGAAGCAGTAGCTAAGCACGCTCCCACGCTCCACTGATGTGCCTAAGTCGTACGCAGCGTTTGCATATCAAATCATCAAACCATCCTCCCCTTCGCGGTGACCGACTACGCCTGTTCATCACCGATCCGCGGCGGCGTCTTGCTCCTCTCCTTATGAACACCAGGACTTCGACTCCTGCTCCGTCTTCTCTCGCCCTCCTTCCTGAAACCCTCTATCGTCTTCAGCATCTGTTTTCTGCCCTGACCTGCGTCTAGGCCTCTGTCTTGCTTCAAGCTCATGCTAACCTTGTCACCAATGTCCGCCCGCAGCAACCTGTCCATCAGAAGCCTCTCCATGACCATGCATACGAACACACCGCAGTCCGAGCCATTATCCTGTTGTGGAGAGTCGTGCATGTGTACGAACCGAAGAGGTTTTCCGAGCAGAGCTGACATCCTGGCGGCAACGACACGAGCCGGCTGGTAGTTATCTTCCCCAAGGGAATCGTAATGGAATGCGACGCCATCGACAGCGGAAACAAGAAGGAGAGACCAATGTGAACCGCTCTCAGGCTCCGAGACGGATGTCGCGTTATTGACCGGTAGGAAAATGTGTGATGTTTTCGAGAAGTCGGGGAGAGCGGCTTTGAGGGTGAGGGCATCCGGGGTCTGTAATAGCATGAATGACATGCTTGGTCGTAGAAGAACAATGTGGGCGCGGGGGAACTTGATCAGCTTTTCGCGTTCGAGGTATTCTTCCCAGAACGCGATGCCCTGGTCCATGTTAGAGACTCGATCGTCTTGCTGGCAGAGAGAGGGGCTCACATTGTCGGTCAGCCAGTCGTCCCGTATACAATCAATGTCTTCCTTCGTCACTAGGGCAATCAGACCGGCTCTTGAGAGGCTTGGAACGGATATCGAAGCCTACATACGCCGGATATCGTGGTAGCTTAGATAAGCATCGTCCGGACTCAGCTAGGTGGAGGTTCAGTCGCCGCGCATTCTGTACTTGTTCATCGCCGGGACTCACATGTTCGCCGAAGTGTCTGCTAACTCTCCCACCGAATGGGTGGAGAGGCATTGTAACAATGTTGTCGCGCCCTGATCTAGGTAGAAATGTGTGGTAACTTGTCGAGAAGAAATAAGTGCAGTGGTACAGTCGTACTCAGGTGTGTGCGATGTCAGGTAGTATTGTTGTTCGAACAAATGATCTTATGACGTTGTATTTGTTGATGATGCAGCCTGCCTCTGCCCCTCCTCGTTGGACGGTAAACTTGAGTAAAAGCGGGAGACGCAATCACGAGCAAGAGAATTTGTAGGGGGTACCGTAACCGTATTAATATACCCAGTCACCAACCATTCTTCTATCGACTCGTCCCTCATCACGATTTACGATTTCAATTACAAACTCCTTTCCTCCAGCAGATCTACGCCGGCTCAATCTTCCAGGAATGTACCGGCAACCAATTCAAACGTGAAGAACGGCTTCGCGGAGAAAATGGGCAGCCGATGCACACCGTTCTTCAAGCTTCAAGTTGATGTCAAACTGCGTAGATGGTTGCATTGCATCCTCTCGGACGTGGTGCAAGCCTGAAGTCGAGACTTCATAGCTATTAACTCTTTTGACATACAATCATGATGGATACCCCTTGCTATGTTTCTACCTGAAGATTGTAGGTAAAGAGTTCGAGGACTAACAGAAAATCCCGTAACATGTTGAAAATGAATAAGGGCAGGCAAATGCGGTTGGTATTACACAATAACGAAGGACAAAGGAAACCTTTCCGACCAAACAGCCCTCTCAAGCGCCTGGGTTTTTCTAAGCAGATGTCATCCGGTCTATCAGCTCGATGGCGGTCTTCTTGTCGTGCATACCAGCATTCCAATCATGCAGTGACGACCCAATGTCCTTTAGCAGGACGTTGTAGTTTTGCACAATTTGGCGTTCCGTGTCACCATACATCTTTTTCAGCTTCGCCGTCGAAGCTTGAAGCCCTCCGGCATTGCTCTGTTGGCCGCAAAAGCACTTCTCGAACTCTTCAACAATTCTCGATCCGTCTCGGCCGTAATCCGCAATTACATCTTCCACAGCTGTCTCGCTGTCTATCAAGTGGCTGACCAAACGACGCGTGATGCGACCCAAAACTTCAAACATGTCGCGATGCCGAGGCTGTAGCGCTGCCTCCCACTCCATTTCCTCACCATTCTCCTCGCCCTCCTCTTCTGGCTCTTCCACAACCATAGCAAGCCCTTCGTCTGAAGTGGACGAATTCTCGAGATCCTCCATTGATACATCTTCAACTAAGGTTTTGTCGGCGTCTTCCACCAGATCTCCGTTGGCTGGATTCGAAGCTCTTTCTTCCATGAGCTTGGCCAATCTAAGCATGAAGAAAGACTGTCGAGCTTCTTCATTCTTATGGCTACTGCTGAAAGGATCATTATGTTTTTCCTCCTCTCGATTACGAGCGACCGCTTCCTCAACTTCCTTCTCTGGAGCATAGGCAGATATCACCTGAGAATCCAGATCTGGAGGCTGTGGGACAGGTTTGTGGTTGCTGGACAATGGAGCTGAGCTCCGCTGAGTCCTACCCGAGCTAATGCGACGATGAGGCGCTCCAAGTTTTGCTCGGTTGTCGCGGCTTCCCACTGGCAGCAGCAGTGGACTTGCTGCTCTGCTTACTTGATACATTTCTCGTTCATCACCTCTGGTCTGTGATCCCTTCTGTGATGATCTCAGGATTGACAACAGATCTTGTACGGCAAAGCTTTCGTCATCCACATCTTCGATGGTTTGATCATGGAGAGGCTTTGTGGGTCCCTGCGCTAATGTCATGGCGATCCTGGAGTTACCCTGGGCTGGACTTATAGACTTGGATACTCGCTCTTGTCTCTGAGTCGTTCTGGATGCTTTCGCATGGGCTGTCAGATTTGGTGAGACGATCTCCACTGGTGGTGCAGGAACATTGTGCATTACGGGATCGCCATTTCCGTCGTCAGATCCTTGGTTGAGGAAGTCGTCCTCGATATCGCCAAAGTCAGTATTCACAGTAGTCCCTTCATCGTCAAAATCGGTTCGGATTGGACTACCGCCATCAGTAATGTGTACACTTCTTTGAGAAGCGCGCCGTGACGCTTTTCCTGCTGGATCCGGATATGAGTCAATATCAACAAAACCATCGTCGTTTGGCATGGACTGAGAGGTCCTCCGACGCTTAACAGGCTCTTTTTCCTGAACGTCATTCCGTGCAAAGCGCTTCTCATTTCTTGGCCCTCGGGTTTCTCGTGTTTGGACGTAACCTGGCAGTCGGAACGTTGGCTGCGTCTGAATGCCCATTTCTCTGGTTGCATGCGACTCCCCTGCTGCGTTCAAGCCTTCACGAGCCTGTGCCGGATCTGACCGAACAGTGGGCGTTCCATTACCCCATCGCAAACCCAAGCGAACGCCCTGGTTGCGAGGACCAGATCGGTCGAAGCTTATAATGGTCATCTTCCGTGCTGACTTGTTGTCGACAAGTGTAGGGTCGGAAGCGCCCTCAGGAGTTGAATCTCGCTTGGCTAAGGCGTTCGAATTTTTGGTCGCGGGATGGGAATCCTTGATCACAGAGGGATATGAATCTTCCACCATGCTGACTTCGTCGTAAGCGCCTTCTACATCGGCTCCATTTGTGGCTCTGCTCTTGTCTTGGACTGTTTTGGCTAGCGTTGTTGGTACCACTTTCTGAACCTGCTTTGCGGCCTCCTGGATACCGCCTTCGATGTGGGAATCTTCCTCGGGATCGTCTTCGCTCTCTGGATCTGAGATGATGATTATAGGGCGCTTTTGCGGTACTGTCTGCTTGTCCGTCTGCTCGGGCGTCTTCGACTTCCGACCAGGCTCTTTCTTGACCACCACCTTTTTCTCCTGAATGCCTGGCTCAGTCTCAAAGTCCACGACAGCCTCTTCGAAATCTTCAATGGTTTCTGTCGATTCATCTTGCGGCAGCGAAATCAGTGACGAATTCTCATCCCCTCCACGCGTTGAGACGGAAATCTGCTGTTTCTTGCCACCTGTATCTGGTTTCTCTGCCTGTTGGGGACTGCGTCTGTTCGCTATCACCGGCGTTGTCTGTTTCTGACTTCCAGCGAACCTTGCCGCCTGCCCAACCGTGCCGGCTCTTTGACTTGCAGCAGACGATCGGATTTGAGGTGAAGGATTCGTTGGGGAAGATAGACGTTCCACCTCGGGCGATCCGCCATCACTTATGTGGTTCCTCGAAATTTTCATAGGAGCCGGGTTTTCTTTTGCAGCGGAAGCTTGGAGACGCGCTGATCGCCGGGGCGAGGACGAAGGTACCATCCGTGCGGAAGATGCCTTGAAGTTGCCATCATCTTGGTTGCCATCTGATTCGGTGCCCGACTCGCTTTCAACCACCCAGGTTCGTCTCTTGTTCGCCTGTGTCTTGGCAGGCCTAGCAGGAGTCTTTCGAGTGGCATTCTTAACAGTTGTGGTCACTGTCTTACCCTCCCTTATCTTGACTGTAGTCTGCTTAAGATCGGCTGGGTCAGAGGGAATATCCCATATTTGGTCCTCATCAACCTTATCGGATTGCTCTGGTGCCGTATTTGGTCTCTTCTTCACTGTTTCAGCACGAACGGCAGTGGTATTTTTGGTAGCTGGTTCGGCCTGCTTGGGTTGTTTGTCTTTCGCAGCTCTAGTCGCCTTCGGCTTCGCAGCGATATTCGCGCTGTGAGTAAGGCCCTTGACAATGCCAGTTACCCTATTCCTGGCCCTTCTCGCCGGCTGAAAGAGTGGCTCTTCGGATTCAGGAGAAAGTGCTGCCGAAAGGAGGATTGAGAGATTGCCAGTGGCAGGCTTCATTGTGTCTTCTTGGTCATTGACCTGCTCATTTTCATGGTGCTGCTCTGCCTCAGTTTCGGTGTTGCCCTCGGCGACGCTCTCTCCATTTTCCAGCCCTGTTCTTGGTCCTGGCGTTGCGACTTCTACATTGGTTCTTTTCGAGGCTCCGGCTGTGGATCTTGTGCTCTTGCGCTGTGGTGCCTGGCGATTCTGGGATATAGCAGGAGAAGCTTCTCGGGCAACAGGCTGGCTCTCGTCTATTCCCATTACTTGCTGTGATTCTGCCTCCGTAGGCTGCTGGGGACTAGTGCTGGATTGAATATCCTGACTGATATTCAAAGGCTGACTCGTAGATATCTTGGGCACGCTTGTTTGGCGTTGCATGCGCTCGTCGTCAATGTACATGGCCACTTGCTTGGCCTGCGCCATATCGTTGAAAGTCAAGAGCATGGACTTGGCTTCGCCCTCATCCACGCAAAGATTGTGGTTCTGGGCTCCTGTTTCCATGTTCAGAAGAAGCTGAGAGACATTCTCCGAGGCGCCTGGTTCTTGGGAGGCCACCAACATGCTGGTCTGGACCTTGACGCCTGATATCATTTCGAAAGGAATGTCTAGAAAGAAGGGGTCGCTACTCGAGATAGGGACTTTCAGGATGGTGATGCTGCTTTGCAGAATCATGTAGAGACTGCCATCTTCGGGCATGATATGGATGTCGCCTTCGTTGACTCCAGCGCCGTGGATATCGACAGCCTGAATGAAGTTAATCTGAAGCCGTGTTTGGCTTTGTATTGTCAGCTCCATTGTCACAATGTCCGTGGTTGTCGCTTACCTGTTGAATGCCTTGGCCTGTGAGAAGGAGTCATCCATGAAAGACGTCAAGTCTTCAATCCATTGCTTACCGGAAGACGCGTCGGTGAGTGGAAAGCGTCTGATCTGACTGGAGCTCAACTCATCAGCTGGCCAAAAGAGAGACAATCTTTGAGTGTCACTTCCAGCAAGAGCGCGGATGAGCGTTGCGCTCATGAGTTTGAATTCCTCATCGTCTCGAGCGATCAATCTCCCGAGGAACGGCAGCAGGTTCGTCAGTCCCAAGACATATCGACGAAGCGTAGGTGTCCTAGCGACGATGACTTCTAGCAGTATTCCGGCCTAGAAAGCGGTCAGATGAGGTTACTGCACTGTTGAAGAGGACGACTGAACCCATCGACGCGTCCTTTTCGAATGGTCATCATCAAGGAAAAAGGTCAACAGCGCGTTCGCACAGGCATTGGTAGGTGCCTTCTTTCCAATCTGGCCTTTCTTGGTGGCGAAGTTCCTCTACAAGGTGTGTCAGTTGAGGGCGACGCGACAAGGGATGAGGACGGCATACACTGATGTTGTAGAGCTGGTGGCACGCGTCTGTCGTTTCGCTGGACAAGGCCTTCTCCACCAGCTTGTCCATTGTGTTGAACTCGAGGTCGATCTGCACAGAACCGGGGATAGGTATGATTCATGTCTGCAGGTGTTACTTACCTAGGTGTTGAAGAACTACTAGTACCACAAAGCTGCACGTGACCATTCAGACTACGTGCATAAACTCCCAGCTCTCTGCTCACAGCAAACTCAAACATATTCACGGCAAAGTCTCTTGTTGTTACTCTTGGTCCTCTCACCTCCATCTGTACCATCTGTGCCATCCTCGATAAGCGGCTCGGAGTTGGTCTTCAGCATCCACCGGGAACATGGCTCAGCGCAGCCTCGCAATCAGCCACGTTCAGTATGTATAATCGTCTTGTCGCTGGTTGTTGGCACCCCTAACTAACACTTTGAAGGACGCAGATTGCCACGGAGTACATTCACATACTTCCCAATGAATTGAAACTTCATGTCGCAAGCTACTTATCCATCGAGGATTTCCTCCCTCTCCATGGGTCCTGCAGGGCCTGGCACGATATCCTACACGATCAATTCTTGGACGCTCACCGCATCATCTATGTGACTCTCACGCGCCCAAGTCTCACTAAACTCAAGCGTCTTGCCACCCATCCCTTGCGGACAGAAGTGAAGGAGATCGCCATCGTCGTCACCAAGTACGACCTACATGCAATTCGGCATCTGGATTCATCGCATCCCACTCTTGCGCAATTCACAAGCTCGGGAATGGACGTCGCCAACCTTGCCGTGGCCCTGAGCGGCTTCCAGGACTGTGTCAAGGTCGACATGATCTATGGGCATCCTTCATGGCCTCCCATCTCTGACGCTCCAATATTTCTGGCACGATCGACTTGTGGAACAGCTACTGCTACTCCTGCAGCGCTCCGCGGAGCGACCGCTACAATCTTGGCTGCTATGGCTGCTTCCGCATCAGACACAGTTGGCTCACACCTGTCACATCTGGCATGCAAGATTCTAGATTACTCCTCTGTGAAAGACGACGCTGCATGGGAAAAGGCTATCATCAATGGCCAGCCAGCACTGAATAGGATACAGAAGCTTGACATTGACCTTATAACCAATGGGCAAGATAATCCCCTCAGGCGAATATTCAACGTGGTTCCCAACCTGCGTACTCTATTCCTGAAATTGCGCGAAGTTGTTCCTCCAGTACATGGTTCCAGTATGAGGCTGGGCAACCTTTTCCGTACATCCTCACTTTCGCCGTCAATCCCCACTGCACCCCCGCCACTTCGCTCATATTGCCATGAGCTCGAGTCCCTCACAATCTCGAACACTCCCTTTGGCCTCAAGATCCAGGTCGACAGTGACATGCTCAGCGACTTCCTACAACAGCGCCAACGAACCTTGAGGAAGTTTCATCTTACCGGAGTCACGTTCGAGAAGCCTACTGGGTTTCTACTTGTGTTGGACTGCATGGACAAGCATCTTCATCTGAATGACATCAAGTTCTGCGAGTTGGGACTTGCTCAAAACATGAATCCTTTGGCAATTTCAGAGCCAGCCGGACAGTCCAAGAGAATCTCACATCCATCTCAGAAGCGGAGAATGTGATCTATGCGTACCAAACACATTGATGGCTTGGAGTAAGGCCCGTCAACGACGAAGTTGGGAACCCAATTGGCCCCTTGAGTTTCAGCTGGCTTTCGCATCGAGTCTTCCGGCGTCGAACTCCTGAACGCGTGTTTCGGATATCTACCGCCCTCTCCAACATCAAAAGGTACGCAGCGTATATGCTACTGTCTGGGACAACGCTGCCGATACCGTTGAATTTCTAGCGATCTTCGAAAATTGTGGATGATGGTGCCAAGGGCGATAGTGCCTTCAACAGTGTTGACTTCGACGGAGGTGCATTCGAGTGTCTTCAGCGGTGGTGCCCTCGACGATGGTCCCATCAACAGCGATGGCTACAATAGCGATGGCTTCTGTAGTGGCTTCTGAGACATGTGAAGCACACAAGGCAGAATACTGCTTTTCCACGTCTGTATTTGGTCTAGGGCTCGTTGACCATGACACAAAGTCTCAAAATCCGAGCCGTTAGATGGTGGTCACAAAAACACTTGGACAGATTTGTGGAAATGGTCCCAGATACCGGAATGATTGGATATCATTCTTGCTGCACTTTTCTTGATTTTAGACAGCTGGCGATTGCTTTGGTCGGACGACCCACTTGGATTTTCTACTAGCCTACATGAACATAAATCTAGTCAATACAGACCTCACCTTCTCAGTAACGAGGCCTGGCCGAATATAACCCAACATACGCTGGCTCGGTCGACCACAACATCAACATCCATACTCAGCAGACTTGACAAGTATTGACTCGGACCTCAACACGATCTATGTATATTAGCACAAAATGCCTAGTCAACACACGAAATGTGGCATTCCTCGACTGTCAATCACTCCTCTACCTCTCAGCACAACATTCCCACTTTTGAACCGCTCAACATTTTCACGCTCAACATTTTCAATATCAACTTGGATTAAATCTCATTGATGATACACAGCGTATCAGCCACGTCAGTGATGCAAAGCACCAAAATGGAATGGTAAGAGCTCGTCAGTCCAGCTATTTGAGCCCCTATTGAGCGTGTAGAAACCCTCTCTCTATTGCGAGGAAATCTGCGCCCTCGATCTTGGTTCAGAAGCCTCCCACTCGTCTGCGGATTTGATTGCTGACATACTAAAGCGGAAATAGAAAGGACCACCTTTCCAGATTACCTATCGAACTACTCACCGACATCGTAAGCTACCTACCTTGCAAAGATGTATACTCCTTTCGCCACACCTGTCAGCAATTGTCCAATGCTACCTGCAAACGCGTCAAAGAACTACATCGCCGTCTACATGTCTCCTTAACGAAGCCTAGCATCGAACGACTGGTCGGCATCTCGGAGGACCAATCTCTCAATTCATGGGTGGAAGAAATTGGATTCGTGCAGGCTAAATTCCCGACCACTGTCAAAGAGGATTTACTGTTCAGAAATGAGCTTGTTGCAGTGTTGAGTCGTTTCCCCAATTGCAAAAAGATAGTCGTTATAGACTCAAAGACTTATACGCCACACGATCTTGACACTCCAATGGTGCTAGCTCGTCGCTGTTCTGTCGTAACTGATCGCTTCGGTGCCTATCTCAACATGTTTAGAACAGCCACCAGCATGATCTCTACCACGGTTGATTCATTGGCATGCACACTTAGGGAACACCAGCCTGCGTGGTGCCAGATGTGGCTAAAAGCTATCTGGCAGGCACGACCCGTCCTTGCGTGTTTGAATGAGCTTGATATCACGGTCGTGATGGGACACCAGGCGCTGATGATCATGCCATTCATATTGTCCAAATCCCCACACCTGCGTCATCTCAGGATCAATCTTGCAGGACCACCAAAATCCAACGGACTCGGAGACATGTTTGTGGCCGAACCCGATGCCCCGCTCCCAACCACTCTTGTATCCTTATCAATATGCGGTGGCAATGAGCAAGGCAGTTTGCATGTTCGCGCAGAGCGAGTGATTGGCTTCCTAAGGATGCACGCCAGCACTCTCAGGACGCTCCACATATCGCACCTCGCATTCGACAACCCTGTTGATTTCCCACATGTTCTGGACTATGTCAGGGTGAACCTCAATCTCACCGACTTACAACTTTCGCACATCAGCGACTTGGAATTGCAAAATAACACACACCGTTTCTGGTTCTTTCCCCGCCACGCTAAGAGTCGGTTCTACGATGCCAATTGGAAGTATCTGGACGAAGCCGAACGGCTACAAGAAATCTATTCTCTGTGCCTTCATGGCGAGCAATGTCAGAATTCCTTGCCCTGGATAACGGAGTGTCGGCGTGTTGCACAAATGGCTTTCAATTCGGGACAGGGTTGGACAGATGCATACCGGGAGATGATGACGAAGAGTCTGGACTACCCACCTGAGATGATGGCAGAGAATAGACGACCATTCTTCTCGGAGTCGTATCTGCGGAAGAAGAAGGAGGGCTTTGAAAAGACCATTTTGCTGACATCTGATGGGCCGAGGAAGGCGGAGAAGGAGGCGGAAGTTGAGAAGAGCCTTTTGCTGAGAACGGATGAGACGAGGAAGGCGGAGAAGGAGGCGGAAGTTGAGAAGAGCATTTTGTCGAAACTCGGTGATCCGGAGAAGGCGACAAAGAGGGTAACAAGGTCGTCGTCGAAGAAGACAATGGAAGAAGACAGAAATTAAGCTGGGACGGAAACTGGCATGTCGAAATTGCGATCTTGCATACAGGGGTGGAACACTTGCAAGAAACCATCAGATCGAACTTTCAAACGAGCAGAAACACAAAGACCCTGCGCACCAGCGAATGAACTCTCGGGATGAGATCATTAAAAATCGGTAGTTGGACAGGAAGCCTCGGAGCCCAGAGCGCAGATTTGACGAACTTTTTCGATAGACGGGAATCCCGATCCATTACTTCCAGTTCTGCTTAGCTTGCTTGTGCGGTGCAGTAATGTAGTAGACTATTACTACCGTCAACGTTGGTGTTGAAGATCTTACATTTGGTATATTCGATATACCACCATTTCTGGTTTTTGAACCTCTGAAATCTGACATCATGCAATCCAATGCACACTTTGTATACGCTGACATGGACCGTGTTTCTGAACTGAGCTGGAGCTCCAGTTTGTCTTTCCCCTGGAGCCAATTCATAGCTTTAAGGCGATGAGAAGGAGTAAGATATAACCGAACCAGTTGTCGTCTCTGTATTTTAGAGAGTGCTTTCATAACTCCCAGTATTAAGTGAAAAACCATGGTTATACTTTGCTCAAAAATTCAAAAAAATTCACTCTAGTTGACATCTCATGGAATAAACATTATTATGTGATGATCCCAGGTCTCATTTCTCTACTCTTGCCGTAAGGTCAAACCCCATCCATCACCAGGCATTTTTTCGACGATTGAAGAGAAACGTTCAATCCCCGTCACTCAAATCACACTAGAATCCGTCAAATCCCAACAGTGACACCAATCCCACTCCCCGCCGTACAAGGCCCCTCATACAACACAACATGCTCCGGCACAGCTCCCCCCGCAACAGGAAACTGCGCAATAACCGTATCATCGCCACCGGGGAACTCAGTAATATGTCCCAGTTTCGAGACCTCGACTGTATCCGCAGCAAGGATGAATCCATACTTGCCACCTTGGATCCAGGCCTCAGTCGTTGAGTTGGGGAGACGGATGTGTACGAGGCCAGCGATTACAAGGGAAAATCTGTGAGGTTTTCAATTAGTAGGAGCGATTTTGGCCTACGTAACCTGCGTATTGTGTTGCTTTTCTTTCTTCTTCTTTAGGCTGGCTGGGTGATTGTATGAGATTCTGATGGGAGTGAGACAAACTGGATATTTGGTGCGTGGGCATATCCGATCCGCGTTCTTGGCGCAATGACACCAATGAATGCATTCTCGAAATTTCCAATGTCGTAATTCGCTGCGCCGCGGGCGTTTTGAGGCGGGTTGGTTAGAGACCAGCATTCAAGCACTGAGTCGCCGTTGGTTGCCGAGATGGCTGTGACATTCAGACCTTGCGATGTCACGAATGTTGGCGCGAGGGAGAGACCGAGGAGTTGGAATAGTGAGATGGAAAAATTCATTATAGTAGTATGGGGACACTAGGTGGAAGTTCAACGTGGATGTTTCGTAGAGCTGAAGCTGGAGATGAAGGTATTGGAAAGGTCAGCTGAAGTAGCTCCGAAGCTTTGGGATGATCAGCTCCAAGATGGCCGCATTTGGATAGCATACTGTGGTATCAAGGCAAATAATTGTTAGCTCTTGATCAATGCTTCAGCCCTTAATATATCCGTTCTCAATTCTACACGACAATTTTTGTGGGTAGTACTTATTCTAGCACGCGTATTTATCAGAACTTCAATCTGCACAGGGGTTTTCTTAGTCCCACGCTAACAATTATTTGCCTTGATACCATAGTACACGAGAAGAGGTGCAGGCGGTGTGCACGTGTAAGACACCAGGTAGGTGTCTCCATACGGCTTCCCAGCATGCCCATCGTCTTTGTCGGCCTCAGCCAACTCCTGCTCCTCTTTCCCAGACCTTGACATCTCCATCTCCTTTTACGAAGTATAGCAGCTCTTGCTCTTTCCAGTCCGCCCTCCCTTCTCCCTCATCTTGGACTCCCTTTGTAATTCTGATCACACCACTCACGTCGCCAGCACCGCCTGTGTCCAGTCCTCTACATCCTACAATAAGATCTGCCTCGTGTGCCGTTCCTACCAGAAATGCCTGTGTATTTGTCTCCAGTAGCGAAGGTACATGCCCTGTCGGCAGGTCCGAGGGTGGAGCGTTGATGTCTGAGGAGAGGGACATGACGGTGGAGTGTATAGAGGGATTCGAACGCAACGTGAATATCAGAGACTGAATAGTCATCGTTTGTGTGCTTGTTGGTGCTTGTAATGACCAAAGAATGTCTGGAGCATCGAGTATGAGGACGACTTTGTGTGAAGGAGATTCGGCTAATTGGGAAGACGAGCTCGACGAAAGAGAACGTATAGCCTCTTCAATCACTATTCTTGTGTGCGAAATATCGGCCGATGTGAGCTTGAAGACATTTGAGCTTGCGGATGTCGCTGCTTGCGCCGGAATGGGTCTTGATATCGGAGTTGTTTCTGCGGCTGCGGTCTCTCTTGTTGAACCAAGAGGTTGTCTTAGAGGTATAGGTCTCCGTCCAGGAATCGTCGTATTTGAAGGAGGTGCTTCTCGAACTAGCGATGGTTGTGGGTTTGCAGCCTGGGTTTCGACAGGATAGAGACCCGTCAAGCCATCTACAAATGCCAGTCTCTTGTTCTGTGATAATTGAGCAAGATCAAGTCCCTGTATGAATTCCTATTAGCTATGCCTCCCCGAATGACATTGATTGACTGTACAGCTCTTGCACAATCTTCAACATACCGCAGCTCTTCGTCCTTCCACCCTCCAGAAATCCCAATCTCTCATCCAGCTCACAAGAATTACAGCGTGGTCCTCGTCTGCTACATCTGACGCGCCTTCTCGCGTATTTATCTCATTCGAAGCCCCATATTCTCGCGTTGTTGAGGCTGGCTTCCGGGTCTTGCCGGTAACAGTCGCCAGAGCGCTGCATAGGTATCGGGTCAGAATCCAGTTAACGCTGGTCCCGAGTGTGGATGTAAGAAGGATGAGGCTGTCTTCCGGGGGAGAGACGATATATGGTTCGAGTAGCGGAGGGATTCGAGAATTTGTGGTCATGGCTGAGAGGTGGGGTGAAGTTTTCAGTTGGCAAGAAACTTCGGGCTACACATTCAGTTCAGAGCAATCAGTCAATTGCAACCCAATTCAGTCTCGATTTACATATATTGAGGTGCGCTTCTTCCAAGATCTACAAGTCGCATAGCCTCGCTATGTTGTGTGCCGTCCCGAGCTCGATTGTACCTGGGTAGAAGTCGCAATATCCTTAACCTCAACAACATACTACACTCAGTCGTGTTTGTCGAAGCCTTTCAGATACCAACGAAAAGTTTCAAGAGGGAGGCACGTCTCAAACCTCGAGTGGTAATGGAAACTTCTTCAACGTCCCACTCGCAAGTGAGGCCATCAATGAAAAAACCAGTCTGTCAGAACACCATCGCCGCACGTCTCAGGTCAGCAGTGCGAACACAAACTAACAGGAGACAGAGATCATCTCCAAACCAACCGAAGTCGATCCCATAAACTCAACTAAGAGCAATATCACTCTAGTGCAGCGAGGTCAGAACTCATCAGCCAGAGTGTGGTCTGCAGCTCAAATTGAAAACTCAATGAGAGAAGTTTACTATAGAAATGATTCTATGAAGTCTGGACGGGTTTATTAGCGCTGCGGAAGGGATGTATGGGGTTGGATACTCACAAAGTCGACTAATTTTCAAAATCTGGATGAAGCGGCCGGTATAAGTATGCAGAGATTTGTGAGCACGGACCATTATCATGTGACTGGATGGAGCTATGAGTTGGAACAGAGTGATATAATTGGATGGGAAGATCCACAGTTTCGGGACGGGTAAACCTGTGTTCGTCGAGAGTGGATCACAGATCGGGGTCTGATTGGTTGAAAGAGAAGCTCGGTCCCGGCTCCCCGTGCTTGTTTGCAAAATTTGCGCTCTCACTTGTGGGGCGAAGGCCGTGGAAAAAATTGCCTCTGTAAGCCTCAGGCCTCCAAAGAAATCCGCGCACTGCAAATCTTCAAAGAATCATCAACACTGGAAGGAGAGTCCAAAAGATTGATCTCCAGCCGCTTTACATGCTGAAAAGGGCAGGGCATTCAGAAACCTGATTTGAAAGAAGAGGAACTCGAACCAAGTCTCAACCGCAATACTTGACACACAACCATACTTTCGATGACCATTGAAGGATCGAAATTTTTCGAACGAGGCGGTAGGCTATTGGCCCTGCCTGTCTTTCTTCGCTTTCTTTTTTTCTCTTTTCCTAAAGTGGAAAACTCCTCTTCAACTATTCTACTATTCGCCAGCGTTTAGCTTCGCCATTTTGTCCATAGTAGCCTCCACTTCTCGCTCAATTCTGCCTTTAATCTGCCATCAACATCTTGAAAAATCTCACATGCTTCAACAAAGTCTGCTTGCTTCACTGGCTGGTCAACTGCCAAAGCAACAAGATCGTTTCGAAATCGAGCGAGGATCTCTCCGGTCTTTGTGTCAGTATTGAGTACTATCGTCTCAAAAAGTGTTCTACTGTCTGCCGGTGGGCCTAAGATAATCAGTCCATGAATCTTGATAATCATATAATCAGGAAGAGATGATTGGTGCTCGTAATATACAACGATAGATTCCCGACGGTATCCCTTTCTCTCTTTGAGACTGCCAGAAATTGATCGATATCGATAATACTTTGGAAATATTGCAGTGAAGAGCTGTATATAAATTGATTTGACTAGCGCGGAGGCTCTGTTAAATATATAAGATTGGTGAAAGACATTCCTCAGCTTCATCTCCTCTACGAAGAGTCTATCCAAAGCATAAGCAACAAGCATACTTATCTTGATAGCGTAGAATCGAGAAAAAGTAATGTCCGTTGGGAGGAATTAAGCCTTTTTGATGCGTGCATCATAGTCGTGTTTATCGAAGAGGAGTGTTGCTTCCTTGATTTGTATGGGGTAATAACTTTCGGAAAGTTCGAGTGCTATCGTCATGATTAAAGAGTGAAGAATGAAGGTGCAGTCTAGACTCAAGAGTGAATGAATACAATATCAAAGACCTACACGCTAGGGCGGTATCCATGTGACAGTCTTGTTTCAATTTTTCATGTTTTTTCCCTTCAACCACTATATTTATTGTGCACATTGGTTCCCAACAGCTTAATGCCTCGATTGTAATTGACTACAATAAAGCTCCATAGCATCAAGCAAGTTTTTGAGACGCCACAAATACACGTTCTCTCTCCCCAAACCACGAACATTCGCCCCCTCCGTCACTGAAGTCCTTGCTAGCAGTCGTGATAGCTCATTGCGATTCCCGCATCCCGTTGTAGGCGTGGAACCTATGAAGAGGGGATGCAAAGGCGGCTTCCCATGAGCAAGGCTTCGAGATATTTCATTCAGCTGTCCCGCGACTTCTGTCAGTTTGACTTCCAAACAGCGCTTCCTATGTCTTGTGATGACAGTGCCAGTGAACCTTTTCAGTCGAAAATCAGTTCTTTCGTGGCTTTGGGCGAACTCGACGAAAACCTCGAAGACTGAAGATCAATCATCGGCAATGCTGCCACAGCTCTAACATGGAGCAGTGTCATTACTCGTGAGACCAAGTGTTGCCTATCGGGTCATAGTACGAAAACTGCGGTTGAGTTGTGCCCGACTGACCATGATCAATACTAAATCCCTATCAGCATCATTTTCAAGGTCAAAATGCGGAAAGACTACGACTTCTCGTCAGGGTTCTTGCTGCGACCGTTGACCGTTGCGCCGAATGATTGCGGTAGGGGCTGAGGCTGGGTTGGTGGTTGAGGCTGTTGCCCTGGCTGCAAATATTGAGGTTGGCCTGGCTGAGGTGGTCCAGGATAATATTGGGTTGTTGCTGGGCTCTGCGAGGGAGGCCCAGCCCTAGCTTGAGCAGCACGCGCTCGTTCTAGCATATCCAAAGTCGATGGGACAGGATGCCGGCCGGCACTACCTGGACGGTCTACATCCATTTGGTTGGAGTCATCCTCATTATTGAAGTAGACACGAGCGCCTGAGGGGCCAGCATATTGCGGTTGAGGTTGAGGTTGGGGTTGTCCGAGGTACTGTGGCTGGCCTGGCATTGGGCCTGGTTGCATTTGTTGGGGATGTTGCATCTGTTGTGGCGGATGAGGGTGAAGAGGATGATGACCATTCGCAACAAAGGGACCGCCGTTGGTGAAAATCGGCTGAGCTGGCGGATGCGATGCTTGTGCTATGGATGGTGTGGTTATTTCCGAGGGTTGTGTTGGAGATCGGGTATGATCTCCTGCTGCTGCTTTGGCCTCCGCTTCAGCTTTACGTTTCTGCTGGGCCTGGTACTTGGAATATGTCGTTGTTCGAGGCACTACATCGGATAGAAACTCAAGCTGGTCAAGACGAGCGACTGTGTTTGCTGTCAGACGTTAGTGAGATTCCAAAGTGATAGTAGAAAGTGCCACATACCGACGTCGGCATATTGAACATTTCGTCGTGGTCTCTTCTCGGCTTTGATTATCTCGTGCGTCTTCTCGACCAGATGTTGTATGAACATCTCGGTTGCTATTGTGATAACGAAGGCTGCATTGTTGGAGCAGTTCTGTATCTCGTCATCGGCATGAACGATCTTCTTAACGCGTGCCACTGGTATCGTCAGTCTGAGATTGCTCCATTCACAGGCAAAGTGGATTGATGCGGCGTGCCTTAAGGGGCGTAGAAAGCAGCGGAAGGGTGAAGGACAGAACAGACCAGCCAGTCGAAGCAGACAGAGTTGCCAATGCTTGAACGGCCAGGCAAGCTCCCAGGCCGAATATCGTTGTGTATATGAACATTTTTGAGGAACAGGGGGCGAATCGCCGAATGCAGTAAATGATACAGCATTGAAGTACCGCACCAAATAAGAGAGGAAAAGGGAGACATGACGGGGTTAAGAGAAGACTGTTTGCAAGCAACTTGAAGCTATGAGGCTAGAGAGGAAGACTTATGAATAGCCGTGGGAAACATGTGGTGACTTACAGGGCAGAGACACAGCTCCTGAGTATTGTTTTGGCGGCTCGATGGGCGTATTATTGTAGGGCATGATGGCAGTTGACGAAGTGAATAACGCGTTGGAGGTGAAGTCTGAGAGGGATTTGACGCGACTGGAGAGGTTGCGACTGATGGCCCGTTTGACTTTGCACGTGCTGGTGGCCGTCAGGGACCGCAAGAGGTCGGTGTCGGTCCGGGACTGAATCTCGGCCTCTGTACGAGTCTCACCCTGTATATTCACGATGAGATGAACGCGACCTCGAATTCTACTGGCTTACAGCGTGCGACATCATGGACTCCTTCTATGCGATCTCTCACCCGCCAGTGGTCAGCCGTCTCCAACGCGGAGGAAGGCAACGACGCTGCCGCAGATCAGGCGCAACAAGCTATATCGGAAGAGATTGACGAGATCAAGAGATATGAGGTACGGCACAATGGTCTCCGTATTTGTGGATTGGGCACTGACATTGATGTACTCAGGACTTTACGACCATAGGTACCTACATGCCACGATTCGAAGGTACCCCAACCACATTAACCAACCCGTTCAGATTGGGTACAAGATGCCGCGCGCACGCAAGCTAGGAGGAAAGCCCGTAGACAAGAGAAGGTCGGTTTTTTCGAGCAGAATGAAAAGTACGGCTGGAGAAGAAAAGCGTGGGATATCTACGATGCTGGCCAAGCTTGGATTGTCGTTACTTTGGTTGGAATCGCTATTGGTCTCAATTCCGCATTCCTCAATATCGTCACCGAGTGGCTCTCCGACATGAAATTGGGATATTGCACAACGGCATTCTACCTGAACGAGAGTTTCTGTTGCTGGGGAGCTGAGACCTGCCCTGAGTTCAAGCGCTGGACTGGGTTCTGGCCTCTAAACTACCTCCTATACATCGTATTCGCCGCCTTATTCGCCTTCACTTCTGCTCGACTCGTCAAGACATTCGCTCCCTACGCCGCTGGATCTGGGATATCGGAGATCAAATGCATTATCGCAGGGTTCATAATGAAGGGCTTTCTCGGCCCCTGGGTACTTCTTATCAAGTCAATCGGATTGCCTCTCGCAATTAGTTCCGGGCTGTCAGTTGGAAAAGAAGGGCCCAGTGTTCACTTTGCTGTGGCTACCGGCAATGTAATTTCGAAACTATTCGACAAATACCGCCGCGACGCCTCGAAGACTCGCGAGATCCTCAGTGCGTCTGCTGCTGCTGGTGTGGCTGTCGCCTTCGGCAGCCCCATTGGAGGAGTCCTCTTCTCGCTCGAGGAGATGTCCAACTATTTCCCCCTGAAAACCATGTGGCGCAGTTACTTCTGCGCCCTAGTTGCAACCTCTGTCCTCGCTGCCATGAATCCTTTCAGAACCGGACAACTTGTCATGTTTCAAGTCCGCTACGATAGAACCTGGCATTTCTTCGAAATTATATTTTACCTCATCCTCGGCATATTCGGTGGACTGTATGGGGCCTTCGTCATGAAGTGGCATTTGCGAATGCAGGTCTTCCGAAAGAAATACCTTTCCAAATATCCCATCGCCGAGGCAATGACACTGGCAGCAGTCACAGCGATTGTTTGCTATCCTAACGCTTTCCTACGCATCGATATGACCGAAATGATGGAAATTCTTTTCCGAGAATGCGAAGGAGATTACGACTATGATGAATTGTGTGAAGCAAGAAATCGCTGGTCGCTCATAATATCTCTATCTTTGGCGACAGTCATCCGTACACTGTTCGTCATTCTGTCATATGGCTGCAAAGTACCTGCCGGTATTTTTGTTCCATCCATGGCTATTGGAGCTTCGTTCGGGCGAATGGTTGGCATATTCGTCCAAGCACTTCATGAGTCCTATCCCAACTCACAATTCTTTTCCGCTTGCGCCCCGGATGTGCCGTGTATTACGCCTGGGACGTATGCATTCTTGGGTGCAGGTGCCGCTCTAAGTGGGATAATGCACATCACGGTCTCAGTCGTGGTCATTATGTTTGAGCTGACTGGCGCGCTGACCTATATTCTGCCGACTATGGTAAGTTACGATACTCCTGCTAAGCATCGCGCGTGCTAATGAGTATAGATCGTTGTCGGTGTGACAAAGGCTGTGAGCGACCGCTTCGGGAAAGGTGGTATAGCTGACCGTGTGATCTGGTTTAATGGATTCCCTTTCCTGGATAACAAAGAAGATCATTCTTTTGGTGTTCCAGTCTCGCAAGTCATGACCACTTCCGTCACTCCTCTACCCACTCAAGGACTCGTCCTCTCCGAACTCGAACGCATTCTTGCCGATAACAAATTCCAAGGTTATCCCATCGTTGAAAACCTCCAGAACAAAATCTTGGTTGGCTACATCGGACGCACAGAACTCCGATACGCCATTGAAAGAATGAAAAGAGAGGGCGCAGTCTCTAGAGATGCAAAATGTTGTTTCTCAGCTTCCACATCTACACACTCAGCGACAACGCCGTCGGTCCTGGTACCCTCAGTGACATTCGATACCATGCCAGCAACGGCAGGCCAAACGTCGATAGATTTCTCCCGCTTCATCGATCAAACGCCACTTACCGTACACCCTCGTCTCCCATTGGAAACAGTAATGGAATTATTCAAGAAAATGGGACCTCGCGTTGTCATCTGTGAGTATCGTGGCAAAGTCATGGGCTTGGTCACTGTGAAGGACTGTCTGAAGTACCAGTTCCAGGTGGAAGCGGCTGAGCACCCGAGACAAGAAGGGGCTGGACTGGGTGAAGGATTCGGGGAAAGTGGTGCAAAGATACGGGATGCGATGAATAAGATTGGCAATTGGGTAAGAGCGAAGACAGGAACGGGAAGGCTTAGACTTGGGAACAGTGGCATGTATAGATCTGAAGGCGAAGAAGCCGGTAATCCTGTTGAGTCGTTTGTGACAGGGGACCAGAGGCCGATTGGATTAGGAGTTGAACTGAATGATAGATAGACTTTTGGATAGTGTAAGGTCGGTACGAGATAAGGAATCTTCTGTTACAGCTCATTGATCGTCAACCCGACAGTGCTCATGCGATTGATCTTTGCATCGCCCGAAAATCACTCCCTGTATGTATCAAACTACCCCTACTTATCACTAATGCATCACACAGCATCAATTCTTCCAAATAGCTTCGTACATACGCATAATGCAACATCCACCATCGCTCATCCTCAGCACCAACATCCCCAAGAACCCACAACCCCCAAACTACAAAATCTGACAACCAAACCGAGTCAAGACTTCCCTCCGCGAAACAGCCACCTCCCTCTTCTGCAGATCCTCCCGCGTCTTCGCAGCCCACGTCCTAAACCCACCAACCTGCTCCTCAAACGCGTTCCTAAAAAAATCATCCAGACCCTTCGCCCGATTCTCAAGCGCCCTCTCCCTATCCCCAACCGCCTCCTCTCGACCCCTCACCGCCACCATCGCACTCTCCCACTTCTTCTCGCGCGCATCGAGGTCCCGTTTTCGACGGTTGGTATTCCGTGTTTCGGTTAGCCAGGTTGTGTAGTAGGCGTTGTCGCGGTGTTGGAGGACACGGGTTAGTTTTGAGAAGGTGGTTAGGTGGGTTAGGTAGGCGTCGCGGATGTGGCCTGGTGAGATGTCTTTTTGGATTCTGGCGCGGAGGGTGGTTAGGGATGTTGTTTGGGCTTGGAGGTCTGTGGGGATGGGGTTGTGGGAGAAGGCGGATGTGGTTGCTAGGTTGAGAAGTTCTTCTTCTTCTACTTCGGTGGTGGTGATGTTGTTGTTGTGTACGGCTTCTTCCGCGAGTTTTTCCCATTTTTTCAAATTGGGTTTGAGGAGGTTGTGCGATTTGTATTCGTCCTTTTCTTCTGCTTCTTTCACCACATCGTCGAACCATTTCCCCACTGCCAAAAGTTCCTCGTGGCTTTGAGTGAGGCGTTCTTGATACCGCTCTAGATATTTCCGGAATTTTCCCAGTTCGAGACCGGTGTCGTATTGTTCGTTCCATTTCTGGCGACGATCGGTTTCCATGGATGAATGTATTTCGGCGTGGGCTTCGAGAGCGACTACGTAGGTGAGGATAGTCTTTGCGAGTTGTTTCTCATCGAGCGCTTTCAGGATTCCTTCTCGTAGGTTTGTGAGACTGTTGAGATTGCTCAGGTGATTGATGGTGTTGAGGATGTTTGTTGCCGCTGGTGGCTGTGCTGCTGGTTGCTGGACAATGGGTATACCGGTGAGTTTGCTTAGTTTCTTCTCGATGGCATGGGAGATATCCCATAGATTGAGGACAGCGCGATTGAACTCATCAAAGAGTGTCGAATGCTCCGGTGACGAGAGTCGGTCTACCAGACGTTGAAGTTCAGTACGTGCTTCCTTTTGCCGTGCCTCTAAAACCCGGACGAGAGGTTGTGGTGCAGTAGGATTCAAAGTAACATTATCATCCAGCTCCTTGACAGCCAATCCAATAGACGAGAACTAAAACATATATTAGCACAAGAATCCTCAATGCGGACGGACCGGACGTGCCATTCCATACCTTCTCAATAAGCCGCGATATACACCAATCCGCAGTACACCATTCATGGAGACCCTCCCGAATATTCCCAATCTCTCCAATCTCTTTCTCCAACTTGACTTCCTGTTCACGAACCAAGTCGACCAGCATCTGACCCAGGTCGCTGCTCTTCAGTAACTCCAGCTCTGGTTTGATTTCGGCGAATTGATCAAAGAGGTTGGCTATCTTGAATTCAACATTGTTGATTTCAGCAGGGTCCGGTCGGATGTAGAACCACAGATGATGGATATCAGACTCCAACGTTTTGATCTATACCCCGATTAGCATTGGAACCTTGGGCGGTTGGGACAAACTTACCTCTTCGACAAAGTGTACCAGCTTCTGGTTGACAGCTTCGAAAGTAGAATCGGAGGCCATGGTGAGAGTTGTTGTTTGCGGAAAGATGCTTAGCACAGGACAAAGATAAAGCCACTGCTTAAAGGACTGAATCTTTATCATCAACACTCTTCGAGATATCATGTGTCTCACGTGTTGGGCAAACAAACGAACAAGCCAATGTCTGAAGGCCAGTTTAAAACACACTCTGGGGTTGCACAGCATATCGGTGGTGGATATTAACGTCAATGACCAAAATACGACAATCTAGGATCAGTCTTTCAGATTGGCCAGTAACAACTCTACAAATACAAGTGCCCAGGTCAGGGGAAGAAAAGGGTAGGGGGTATTCTCAATCGTAATCATAATGCATAGTGGAGTAACAGAAAGAAGCCCCGTCTAAAACATCGCCAACCAACATCATCGCTCTCAAATCATGTCTAGTTTACGCGGCTCAACGAAGCTTCGCAAGCTTCTGAAGGACGGAAAGAAGTCCTAAACAAACATTAGTAAACGCAATCAACAGGAAGAACGGAAAGAGAACATACCACTGGTTCCTTGAGTCAAAGTAGCCATAGCCTGAGTGTTTCGCTTTCCCACGCTCACAGTGGTGACATTCTTCACTTTCTCCTCACTCAACTCGTTCGCCCATTGGAAGACAGCTTCATCTTCGCGATCATCACCAGCAACGAACAAGAAATCGGGAGCTTTCGCGCCCTTCTCCTTCGCCTGCTCGATGATTTTTTCAAAGATGTGCTTGGCGGCGTTGTCTTTCCTGTACTCGAGTGGCTCAACCACCAGCATCCTATCCGTGTTATGCGGAACAGCGCGAACCTTTTGCATTTCACAAGACTCGTTGATGTGGTTGGCGCATTCCGGAATCAGGCGGCCGGTAAGCTCCTTGTCCTCAGTCTTACTGTAGTGAAAGATAAGCCGAGTATGACGTTCTTCGATGGTGCTCCCCTCAATTCGTTCTTGGTAATACTTGAGAATAGTCTTGACAGACGCTTTCCAGTCGGCCATCTTTTGCAAATCGGCAAAAGTGTCCCACGCGACCATACCAGCATAGCGCATAAAACAGCCACTCTCTGCTATGAGGCCAAGACCAGGGACGCGGTCAAATGTTTTTTCCAGTTGTTCAGGCATACGACCAGACATGAGATAGACAATGTTGCGACTGTCGTCGAGCAGTTCATTGAGAGCAACAAGGACACGCTGTGAGCTGTTGAGATGAATATTTTGTGGCGTGCTGAAGCTCGCCAACGTGCCTTCATAGTCTAGGATGAAGACGCGAGAATCAGACCTGCTGTACTTCTCGCTCAAACTGCTCACGCTGAGACGAGGGATGGCCATCGTGTCCCGTTTGCAATCCTCCTCGAATGCTTTGTTGAGATCTTGTGTGAGTACTTTGACCCAGAAATTGCCAGTGTTGTGATGGACAACAGCGTTCATTTTGTTGTATCGCGATGCCCTCTCTTCGTCCTTCATTTCTAGTGCCTGCTTGATGCTCGTGGCCATCTGTTGGTAGTCCCACGGATTGACACTCAAGTCAGCTCCTTTGAAGACGGCTGAGGAACCAGTGAACTCGGAAAGAATGACAGGTCCTTGCTTCTTGTCGCCCAATCTGCCATCTTGGCAAACAATGAACTCGTGGCAAGTCAGGTTCATACCTTCACGTAGTGAGGTGATCATGAGCAAATCGGCGACAGATAGGAGGGCAATGTATTGCGAGAATGAGATATCCTGGCGGAGCAGTATAAGTGGTTGATGTGCAAGTGTCGAATACTGCGAGTCGATGCGTGTGACGATGTCGGAAACATGCATGGAGAGATCCGAATTGTCGGGGGATGACGTTGCTACCTGGATAAGCACAACTTTCTCGCGCCACTCTGGGTACTTGTTTAAAAAGAGCTCGTAGCCAAGCAGCTTCTGTCGCACGCCGCGGATATTGTCAAGTTTGTCTCGGGCGACAATCAAATGCTTGTCCTTGTAGCGTTCCTTCATCACTTTGATCCACTCCTCGACGTCCGGTTCCTCGCGTGCTTCATTGAGTCCGACAGGATCAATGCCAATAGGGCGAGAGGTAACATTGACAAAGTGATCTTCGAGTTGGACACCTTGGGGAGTGGCTTCGACGGTCAGCAGGCGGCTGCACGTGGTAAGGAAGTGTTCCTGGTATTCAGGACTCTGGAACGCAACAAGATTCGCCCCGAGCATACCCTCCAGAAGTTGCTTGCGAACGGACAAACATCTGAAGACCTCGGAAGATGGGAACGCTGTATGTAAGAAGAAGCCAATCTGAGCATCGGGAAGCTTGTCGCGGACCATTTTGGGAACGAGCAGAAGATGATAGTCGTGGATCCATATAATATCGCCTCGCTTGTATTCTTGAACAACTTTGTCTGCAAAGGCTCGATTGAGGTTCACATAGAATTTCCAGCTGTGATCTTCGTACGCCTTGCTCTTGGGGTGGTCGGGGATTTGGTAATGGAAGACAGGCCATAGGATGGTCTTGCAGTAGTGCGAGTAGTGTCCATCGAGGTCGCTGTCGGTGACGAACACGGAGACCGAATCATATTCGGACTCTAGTCGGGAGCTGATGTCTTCTCTGGTGGTTTCGGGTAGCGAATCGGTCGGAAACCCTACAGTACCCAGCCAGATCACATCCTCGACGGTGCCTTCCCGCTGAGCAGCTCTCACAGCGTTGGCCAGTCCTCCATTGCCTTGTTCGGCAGCCTCAATAGTCCATGATTGACCCCACGAATGCTTTTCCGTGCTCTTGGACCGAGTTCTAGACTTGGCCCGTGAATTTGGATTCTTTGAGAACCTCTTGTATGACTTCCGTGGCACTCGTTCATCGCTTGGTGGAGGTGACTGTCCATAGCCTAGGACCAAGGACGATGGCAGCTTTTCGGCGCGAGAGTGTGGCTGGTTGAAGAATACGCCTCTACCCCATTCTGGCAGATGAGCGTCGCTCCGGACGAGGGTTCGAGGATCATTTGGTTTCAAGAAGTTGGTAGCAGCGCTGGACTGCGCTTGGGAGAAGAACTCTTCTGGGTTGTCGATGGCAGCTGGAGTTCGAGGAGGGGTTGGTTGGGGGAACAGGCTGACGGGGCCGCTCAGCGAAGCCTTCCTGCTATGACTCTCGATGCGAGGTGGAGGACTCGGGCGGCGGGCGGGACTGGGAAGGTCATGAAAGTCGACCGTGTAGGGGAGGAATCTATGCGGTGTTAGCCTTGTTCGTATCAAGCTCTCATCTTGATCTGGTAACGTACAGAGAAACCACAAAGACGGGCATTGCGGGAGTTGCTCGCGAGGCGGTGGTGTGGTGTGTGGTATTGCAGAGTTGAAGGAATGGTGGAAGATAATAGCAGCCAAGGCTGAGGTGTTGTCGTATGCAGGGAAGAGATGGTGTTTGCTCTAGAAGTTTCCTGTTTCCTGTTACCTGTTATTTTCTGCAGGTGGAATCCAAGGAAGTAAACAGTGCAGCTCGACGTCATCCATCCCAGGGTGCTTGCCAAACAAAAGAAACAAAGAGCAGCCGCATCACAAGCTAGGAGCTAAAGTATCCAATCATCTCTCAACGTGATCCTGCACAACCTTTGACCGAGAATGACCTGTTTGGTGCAACATGGGCATTCCAATCTCCATGAGGTGTCGACGGTATCAGCATCGGCATTTTTGCTTACGCCGGCAAATTCCATTCCGGTAGTCACTGCAGATACAGCATTTTATTCCACCTGCATACCTAACCTCCCCTGTCTATGGTTCCCTCCACGCTCGTTTTACTTTTCATAACCTAAAAATCAGAGCTATCGTAGAGATTAGATAGTGCTTATGATATACTGTTGCACAATGTTCCGGGTAGATAGCGCCGTTGCGTACAAAGCTAACTATGTTTCGGTCTTTGTTCAATCCAAAAAGAGTGCTATTGTTTTCTACTTCACCCTTGCAAGAACCACATCAACGAAACCGTGCGTCACCTTCCCAGTAACGTCGGAACCTAGTATCCTTCTGCAATCCGCATTCCATCACCGCATCGTAGCACGCCATCAATAACGTGGGGAACTTATCCGTCCAATAATGTAGATAGCCATCCGGCAGAGACCCGACCTTCCTCTTGGCTGCCTCATCCATGTCCGCATAGTGGTTCTTCTTATTTCTCAGTGCCCTCAGTAGATCCAACATACGGTCGCCTGTGTATTTCCGCTGTTTGCCAAGAGTAGCGATGAAGATCGCGTCAAGCCTCTTCAAAAAGTCACCCTGATGGACCGCTTTGCCTATCTCTTCCAGAGTAGCCAATTGCCGCGAGGGCGGGTCCCGTGGCTGTTCCTCCCAATGGTCCGAACAATCGCACAGAAAGTCAAGACGTTTCTGTAGGTCCCAAAAGAATGGGTGGTTCATGACTTGAAACGCTGTGGGTCGGTCCTTGGGGTCATGTTGCAGCATCCATTGGATCAATCGCAATGGCTCTTCTGCTGCATTGTCCCATTTGGACAGCATGCTGAAGTTAGGTTTGTTCATCTTGATGTTCTTCTCACGATCGTAGTGACCGAGAGAGTCTTCCGTTTCGAAAGGGTGAAAACCGTTTGTGAGAACATAGAAGAACACACAGCCGAGAGAGAAGATATCAACAGCTCGTTTGACACCATGCGATCCCGCCTCGTTCGAGCTTGTACTGTCGTTCATCGTGGAGCTGTTGCGGCCCTCTCCAAACTTGGGCACTCCAATCAGCTCGGGTGCTTTCCAACCAATCGTGCCAGCGTTGCCTGCAGTACCAGCCAGGGTGCTAACATTTTCTGGCAGCGTTCGACAGAGACCAAAATCAGAGATGACAAGTCGTGGGGTGAATCTGTCCGTTTTCTTGGGGTAAGCAACGAGAATGTTCTGTGGCTTGATATCGCGATGAATAATTCGAAGCGTGTGCAGATGTTGGAGACCATCAGCGAGTTGATACAACGCTTGCTTTGTGTGGGAAGAAATTTCATCTGCGAGCTTCACGTGCGCGTCTTGGAGCAAAGGTCGGTAGTCGCCATCTTTGTAAAGATCATAAAGACTGGCTTGGCAACATTCCACCGCAATGTACAAAAAGTGTTGATCCTTTTCATGACGGTAATAACGAATGACATTCTCGTGATGATCTGCCTGCGAGAGTAGGGTAATTTCCTGCGAGGCGAGGTCATAATAGTGCAGAAGCATTTGTTTGACTGCCACTTTGCGTCCCTAGGCATCGTGTCAGCGGCATTGGCTTGAACTCTCCATGAGTAAAATGCGGGCATTGATGTTTGTGATCGACATCCCGGCAATCTTCCATCTTTGGATTGCCAGGGTTTTATCAATATCGATCATAAATATGAGGATGCCGCAATCCGGTTGATGCAAACTGATAAGCTGAGCGTTGACTTACCTCAAATGTACCTTCATACACTACAGTACCCCCACTGCCCTGCCCTAGCGCCTTCTCGTTGTTCACCGTGATACTGCCAATGTGCCTCGCATCGGAAACGTCATTCACGGCTCCTTCACTGATGGGTTCTGGGTCTGGTTGCATTGGCTGTCTGCGTGGGGCCACGGTATTCATGATTCTCGTGATATTGTCGTCCATTTCTTCCTCTCCAGAATTCTTCTTCTTCTTGCCTTTGCCACCTCGGCTTCCACGGTGTGCCTTCTTTTTCTTGGGCGTCTCGAGAGTGCCAGGCTCCTCAATCACAGGCTCGAGCTGGCCGGGTGTCGGCAAGGTAGCGAGTGCAGTTGGTATCGTCCCATTCACGACCGCTGTGGCTGACGCTTCCTTCTCGACGGGAGCAAAATGAACAGTACGCCTAGGCGGTGCCTCTGCTTCGGGGACGGACGGTTCAATGATAGCTGCGGGCTCGGTAGTCGGCGCCTGCGGAGAGACTGGAGTCGGATCGGTCATTTCAATTGCTTGCATAGGCTTGCTACTGCCTTTCCCTGTCTTGAACTGTTGCCAAGACAGAATGCCGAGAACGAAAAGTATGAAAACTGTGATAGGATCAATTCCATTGAGCTTTGATACAAGTCGTGATCGCAGCGTGAATGTCGAGTCAACGCTGCCAATCGTGTGCTGGATCGACTCGTCCGGCAACTGCAATGCTGGTTCGGTATGCTTTCGGTCTGCAAGGAGGAGTCCAGGTGCCTCGATGGTAGGGACGTTATTCCTAGCTGGTTCGCGAGTATCGGACAGTGCGTGAACGCCAACAAGCTCCGAAGCTTTGATTGATGATTGCTCGGAAAGAAGTGCCTTGTCATCAAGAGAACCGTCGTCGAGTAGTCCTTTTGATTGATAGCACTTTGCTTCAGTGGCACCGTCTGTGATTGACGGGTACCTCATCTCGGACATGGCATACCAGCTTCCGGTCTCTGTGCAATTTATGAACACGCTCTCTGTGCGCTCACGATTGTAGGATGGTGCAATCGGTTGTGGTAGGATGACAAGAGCGGTGTCCCTAGAGTCGATGCCTTGTGGTTTGACAATGTCGAAGACACGAACAACAGGTGATGTCCTGAATTCCTTCGTGTAAAGAGGCTGTGGGTTGGCCATGTCCTTGTTCTGATACTCAAGGGCGAATACGCCGCCATCCCTGCGGCTGTAAATATACTTGTTATCCATAGTGCTTGAGTACTTGTCGGCAAGATCTCCATCGCGTCTGTTGGGCGTCCACTCGAAATACTTAATGGTGCAGACATTTCTCTGCGTCTTGATATCTTGGATGTTGACAGTGTACTCTGTACGCCCGAGTTGGAGAGTGGGTGTAGGCTCGCATTCCTCCTCATCGTCATCCAGCTCGAGTCCGCTGATTTTCCGGCAGTTTTTCTTGTCCATGACTCCACCTCCTCCCACACCAAAGTATTTCAAGGCATCACCGTTTGTAGCGTTGAGTGTGAAAAGTTTTGTCCGCTTCTCTGCGTTGAAGACAAATGGGGATTCCTCCGTGGTATAGGGAGAGTGGTCGGCCAATTCTCGAACTGTCATCGGCAGTTTCTGTATACCAGAATCCAAGCCTGGCATGATGGTGTAGAGAATGCCACCGTCGCTGGGTTCGACGATCCACATGAAATCATCGTTGATATCCTCGCCATCATGGTCTGATGCCGGGTCGCGATTGTATTTGGTCTGGACCATTGGGTCCTCCGAGTGAAATTTCCACAGCTCCTTGCCAGTGTTTCGGTCTCTGGCATATATAGACCCGTCGACAGTCGCCATCAGAACAAAGTTCTCGACCTGCCAATCCTGCAACTTTCGCGCCTGAAGCGGCTGGGCAATGCCAGCAGTGCTTCCTGCAGCGGATCTTGGAGCAGGCGGGGCTCGTACGGCAGGACGGAGACCTGCTGGAGCCAGGGTCGCAACGGCGCGCTCGTCATCAGAGAGGGACGATGTGTATTTTCCATTTTTGTAGGTAGGGGCGTCCACACTTTGGTGTTGGAGTGGATCGGTTTTTGTCAGCTGGCGAAGGGCTGCATTCTCTGGGGGAGAGCTGCGAGAGCCATCCTTCCGCGACTGCTGCTGCTGAGCTGCCGCGAAGGCTAGGAGGAAGAAGGTGGTAAGGCGGAGAGGTCCGGGAACTCCATTTGGCATCTTGTAGAAGTAGATGTCTCACCAGGGTGTGTGGATTGTGTGGTCGACGTGCGCAGCCGGCCCAAAGCGAGCCAGCGGTCAAGCATCAGCAGAGTGAGTGTATGAGTCTGAGCGAGATGTTTGCTTGATACCAATTGTAGCAGCGAAAGATGTGGAGAGATAATTTGGTGGATGATGTGGTGGGAATGGGCTGAAGTCAGCTCCGTAGTTCAGTGTGATTCGCTCTTCCAACCGGGTTCTGGAATTCCGTAGCCCCTTCTTGGTGTAAGGGCAGGGAGAAAGCGACTAGTGTCCGCAACGTTCAGGGAGAAGCCGCTGTTTAGTCCAGGGAGTTGCAGGAACCACAGGTAATGGCGATGCGGAGGTGTAGATGGAGGAAGAATGGGGTTTTGAGCGTAGATATTGTCGCCGATGGTTTGCAATAGTAGGTTTTCTCCATGTGAAGGGCTTGGCCGCACAGTCGACCTTGCGTGGGCCTTTCAAAACGCTACCTCGCACCATATTGGACAATGAAGTTTCACGATCACCACCGAACCTGTGCGATCAAGACCGGTTCCACGAATCAATCGAGGTGGAGCACAGCTCACCTGCACCAGAACAGCACTCAGGCTGCCATCATCCAAACCTCCTTTGTTCCAAGGGCAGTATCCATCTCCAGCTGTATTATACCTTTCACACGCCAGCTGTATTATACCTTTCACACGCAGCAGACCTCTGTCATAGTGAATGTCCAGAATGCTCGAAATTGGCATGGCATTTTTACTATAACCAGGTGAAAATCCTGCAAATGCATCATCTTGATGGTGATCATTCTCAAAGTGGCATGGACTGGGCAATCACGAAATACCTCACCCAGGGTCAAAAGCATAACCAAACCTACCGGCTCCATCGTCTTCTCGCCAAAGTCTCAACTTACCGTTGCTATGTCATACAAGGGAGTAGGTGACAGGTAACAACCATTTGACAGAAGCATCTTTGGTAGGACAGAGGGTTTATGACACCCGTGGACCACACCTTACTGAAACCTCAAACTCACAACGATAACCTCATACGAGGACGGCGACGGCAAGGCATCTTCAAGTTCCGGTCGGCTTTGTTGCCGTTGCCGTACCAGTTTCCCAATTTATCTCTTGTGCAATGTTCCCAAGAAGGTGTCTCCAAGGCTGAGAAGCTGGGGGTCTGTGGTACGGAGGTGGTTTTCAAAAGAAAACACTGGCAGGTCTTGGACAAAAGGCGCAAATCAGCTGGGCTAGGAGAAGAACGGGATCGGGGTTCTCAAAGGAAAAGTGAGAGGAAAGCAAGGGCGATTTTTTCTACGTCTTCGTGTCAGGTCCAGGGATGTGGCATCAGAGAGCGAGCTGCCGACTGGTGTTAGAACTCGTCAAGTTCGTAATGATTTCCTAGTTACGAAATGCCAGAAATTATCGATAGGCATCATTTTGAGCATGTCATACTCAGTCGAACATATACCCAGAAGTGAAACGAATCATGAATCCATATTACCTTTGATAGCGGACTTCTACTCAAGCTAGAAAATTGTCAACAGTAATAAAATTCCGAGCGTCTTTGCCCCTCCAGCCTTCAACTGTATAAACCCATCCCCAACTACATTCATCGTCTACATTCCGACAGAAAACTCTCAGAAGACACGAAACCAACCATGAATCGTATCCACAAACTCGTCAATCAAAGAGTCTACAAAAAACCACCAATACATCAATCAAATTACTCATCAATAATTGCAAAAACCCACTGATTTTTTTTCCTTCTCTCAAATTGGAATACTTCTATATCCAACATGACTACCTCGCATTGATCATGCCATTCGACGAGTTGAGAAAAATTCCCTCCCCACCTCCCTCCCTCCACCCTCCTTCCCAAACCACAATCACTACACGCGGCAGACCACCAACCACCAACCATAACCATAACCATCCCCGAAATCCCGCCCTCGCCGTCACGATAAAAAACAAAGAAAAAGGCAAGAAAAAGGAGAAAGATCTACATCTACGTAAGGTAAATATGCACAAGTAAATAGATGTACATACATATGCAAATGCACAAGCAATGCACAAGCACAAGCAAGGAGTAACCACTACAACTACAACAACAACCACTACACTTACCGGTAACAACCTTATATCATACCAACATACCTACCTATACAGTCCTAGTTCAAAACCCCAAAAGAAGCCCAATGGAAACACTCCAAAATCCCGATGAAAACTCAAACAACCAAGCTTTAGACATCTCAACCCTCGAAACACAAAACACAAAAAGGGGAATAGAATATAAAGAGAAAAGAAGGCCCCACGTGCATACCAGATAAAAAGGTGAAAAAGGTAAAACCAGAAAAAGAAAAGGCCATCAAGTACATAGGCGAGAACTTCTCAAACGCACCATCAGTGAAAGAAGGCATGTAGGTAGAAGTAATTGAAGCTTGCTGAAAACATGTACAAAAAAAAGCAAGCCATTCAGTAGCGGCTACGTCAAACCAGTATATCGCATTATATGCCCCATGCCATCATATGCCATGCCCTCCCTCATATGCTAGTTTCCCAGACTCAAAGTACGGGAAAGGGGGATATACAAGTAGTACAGTTTGTAGTTGTAAAAAATGTAGCTACATGTTTACACAACTTCCCAGCATTTCCCAATTGACCTACTCCATTTCCCATCCCGCCATTTGCCCAATATCGACAGCAGCATGACGCCCAAGAACACCCGCAAATGCATAATGACAAAAAGAACAGGGTACAGCAATGTCGCGGGTATCTATAAAGACAATGTATGTGCATGAAGTGGGGTGCGTTTGGATCCCGGAAATCCCTTTTTTTTCCAGGTCGTACGCGGACACAAGGCCGGGGAGCAATCTGTCTCAAGGGTTAGCAAATGACTCGAGAAGGAGTTGTTGCAGAGCATACCAGATAGCCACAACCATCTATGAGCTCTTAGTCGTAGGCGTAGTCGCAATTGGCTTCGATTGTCCCTGTCCGCTCCACACACCGCCGTGAACAGCCTTGCTGACACCGACGCCAATGCCCACAGCTGCACCGATGATGGCCAGTGCAATGATGATCTGTGCCGTGAGCTTCTGCTTCTTGGTCAAGCGACACATTGGGTTCCAGCTCTTTGCCCGCTTCTCCTGGATAGCTCTCTGCTGCAGCGTGACACGGCTAGGCCACATGGTGCAGTCCTTGGTCGTCTCCAAGTTTGATTTGCTGCTGGCGAGGTAGGCAACGGACTCGACATCGTTTTTGTACATTGGCGGCGGCTTGAGGTCGGTCTCGGTGGGGGCTTGCGAGTGGGTGTAGAAAGCGGAGAATGGGTTCAATGGCTCATGAGCTGGTGTTGAATGTGTCGAGATGGCCGAGTTGGGAGATGAGAAATCCATTGTGGTTTCTTTCGAGGGTTGTAGACGGAGACCATGATGAGGCTGAGGGGTCAATGGGGCAGCCGGGGACGAAGACCGCTCGACAATGACGCCGAAGGTGGTCTTCTCGGAGCTGAGAGGCATTGTGGATGGATGGATGGATGGCGAGTGGCTGTAGGAGATGGATTGGGATTGAGATTGGGTTGTGTTCCTAGGGGAGAGTGGTTGCTGGCTCGTGTGTTGGATAGATCAAGATTTCTCAACGTGAGGTCTAGGACAGGAAAGCGTGGTGGTTGGATTGGAAGGGGCGATAACGAAGGGCCAAAGCACCTTCTCCTTTGGGGATTGCGTAGAGTACGGCAATGTCGAGACAAAGGTCAATCAGTGCGTGGCACCGAGAGAAATGGAGGCTTTTGTATGGAATAATTATACTCGTATGCGCATCAGGGGGTAGATGGAGTGGAGGTGCGTGGTGTGTGGTGCTGGTCTACAACGATGTGTGTGGTGCTGGTCTACAACGATGATGAGGGAAGGAGAGCAGGCAAGCAAGCAAGCAGGCAAGCAGGCAACCTTAAGCAAGGCAAGGGCGCGAGCTTCACAAAGAGTGGTCCGGTCCGCCAGCTAGGTAGAGCAGAGTCGAGCAGAGCAGAGCAAGAGAGATGATAAAAGACAAAAGACAGGGATAGAACTACGACTTGCAATTTTGCGCACAAGGCCGCGCGTGGATTTCATTCCAGCCGAGAGGGTTCCCGTAGTTCTACTCCGTACCAAGCTTCAGTTCCAAGAGACCCTGCCTGAAGTTGGAGCCAGGCCGCCTGCACAAACGCAGATCTAGTCTATGGCTTCTGAATACCTTACCTTAGCAATAAATGGCGCCTTCGTTTCACGCTCCAGAGTTCTACTTGATCCATGATTCCTCGTAACCGTGTCACCCCCTCGTTCCTCGGTGACACTCCGGCCGCAGCATCCGTCTATTCTTCTTAGTTCGTTCCTCACTAAGAAGGA